>JAFBJT010008748.1:81130-91130 GCA_016785325.1 Chascanopsetta lugubris | reverse complement strand
TCTGTGCTCTCTAGCCTGAGAGACCCCCGACACCGTGAGGTCACAGATCACTGGGAATGACTGGACCTTCTCCCGCGCTCCTCATTACAAATCAAGTCATGATGTGCCGGGCAGACGGCTTCTCAATTCAGAGAGTGATGAGCTGCGACGACTCTGGAGAAAATGTCTCTCTTTAAAAACTTTAAAAGAGCCCAAAGATAAATAAATGAAAATAAATTTTAAAAAAAACACAGTAGGTTGTAGAGCGTTTCTAGTTGGAAATGGAGAGCTTTCAAATTGAAGCGTTCAAGACATATTTGAAATGTCCGTGGGCAAATTTCAAATCTTGCATGCAATCATCTGACACTTCCCACGCGGCTCTGTAGATCCAGACTCTGCTATTGGTCGACCCGCTGATTCCACATAAACCTGTGCGTCTGAGAGAAGTCAGTCAGCTCTTTGTTTCTTGTTCAAACAGATGCAAAACCAAACCTTGTCCTCTCAGTTTATAATCAAACCTCAACCCTCATGTCAACCTCCAACTCCGTCAGACACGAGAATGAGTTTGAAAGAGCTCTCTGACTTTTGTTTCTTGCTTCGTCTGACTGATGCGTCTTTATCTGCGGGGCTTGTTGCGTCTATTTTCAAACCATCACCTGCTAACCCTTCAGCATTCTCCGACTCAGACATCGTTCTTCTGAAAACATTTGAACAACCACACAAAGATGATAAGTTATCCGTCAAACCAGAGAGTAATATGAGAATGGTTATTTCTTTTCTTTTTTTTCTTCCAGAGATACACATGCTCATACATGCTTTTGCCTCAGGCGCTCTAGATGACTGTGACTCATCAAATCAACAGTTCTTCGACGGCACAGTGCAGCAATCAATCGATACGGCTCTGACCGGAGAAGCAGTCATGACAACTAATAGTAAAGTTGTGCAGCTGGGACTCTAAATAAAATACAAATATTTGTTGACCTTTATGCACCTTACATCATTTGCCTTCCTGAAGGTTTCTGCCTTCTAGATAATTGCCTCCCATAAGGTTATGGTCAAATACAGCCTATAGTTCTATAATGTGCTGTCACTTTTGATGTTTTTATGAAATTTCTATCGTGCAAATCGTAGTTTGAAACCCTTGTGTTCATCCTTCCTGGTTTATGTGTTTCAGAGAATTGACTGTTAGTGTTATTCATTAAATTCCAGTAGATTTTTTTATGATGATACTGCACATTTAAGGTTTTCATCTAGTGTAAATAATTGACTGAACAGCTGCAGTTGTTTCAAACATTGCATGTCAGCGATTGCAGAATTTTTTGCAGTATTTGACAAAGTCTGGAGAACTTTTCAAAAATAAAAACTCTGAAATGTATTTCTTTATGCCCTTACTGTGAAGACAAGTCGTCTGAATTGGACGTGAGTTGATGACGGCTGTTAATAATTAAATTAATTAAATAAATTAATAAAGCCATAATTAAACTTAACCATCACTGAACCCAACATTCTCATTGTAGAAGCTGGATAAAGCAACGGGCTGATTCTGAAGTGGTTTGCATTGGATATTTTCATTTGATGTAACAGCAGTACTCTAATATACATTGACCTTTAAGAACACATTTATTGACATGTAGAGATAAACAATGGGTGTTGGAAAAGCTCTTTCATCTGACATTTTTAATTCTCATATAAACTGTATCTCAAAAAGTGTTAAAAGCAAAATAATCGAATTATTTCTTTCATGCTGCTGAATGAAATGGAAATCAAACAATTCTACTGTTATTGTACTGTTTAATTAATCATAACGTCTCAGAGTAAAAATGTTTTTGTTGTTCTCGCATCCCATTCGCACTTCCTCTAAATCTAAATTAAATCCTCTAAATCGTCCTCTAAAATCTCTTAATTCTCTCTGTTTCTCTGGATCTGTTTGTATGATCATGTGCGACTTTTAATTCCTTCCCCCCGGTCAGAGCTCAGCACAGCTCAGCAGGATGCAGGATAATGAAGAACATTTGCGAGGTAATCTTCCTGTTGCGTCCTCAAGGATGTCAGAGAAGGTTTTGCTTTAGATAAACCCTCAGTGGTACAATGTGACATGGGAATTATGATTGGCTCCCATTAACTCCACAGATAAACACCTTTCCCACCACGGACAGAGACAATGAGACAGAGGTCAGACCGTCAGTCACTCATTTCCTTCAGTTCTCCGATAATGGCATCAGGTCTGAGCAGTAATGCGCCTGTTGCTCCTGTGCGCTCAGCCATTGGGGGAACATGGAGAGACGGTGCATCAGCCAAGGGCAAAACAAGCCCGTAATAACTCAACCCTGCGAGTGTGTGTGTGGTGAGCTCCCACTTTACCGTAACAGCCTAATGAAACAGGTGGTGATCGAGGCAGTGAACTGGAGCATGTCTGGAGCCATGAATTCTTATGGTACAGGGACATATTACGTTTCTGCATGAACATCTTATACTTTGAGGGATCACAGAATCATCACAGAAGCAAACATGTGTCCCAACAGTTAGGCTCGTATGAACTTAAAGGTGCGTGCGTTAAGATTTTGGTCAGTATTTGTCACTTCTATCTGTGGAAATAGATGAACAAAGCAATGACTGCCCCATGGCTTCAACAGGCTCAAGCAGCCACTCAGAAGAGACCAGTTCTTTTATATCAGTATATTTACAATATTACTAACGTCTGTAAACGTCAATCGACACCCTAGTTACCGTTGCACCGTCATAGAAAATGTATCAAATACATAGCAACGGCTTTGTGGTCATCCATGACAAATGTTATTTTTAAATGTTTATTTTACTTATTTAAGAAACACTTTGGTTTATGTCTTGGGTTCATTACAAAAAAACAAAAAAACAAAAAAACACAGTTAAAACATAGTTTGAACAATCCAATAAGATTTATATAATTTATATTTTGACATCCCTGAAAAAATCCCACACTGTGCCTTTAATGTATATTCACATGAGGACCGGGTCCTCTCTGTGGGGGCCACCATGTTTTTACAATAGCCCAGAGTGGACCTACTAAACATCGATAGCATCGTGAGGTAGTGGATACAATATGCAACTTCACCAGTCGATGTCACCAAATCGTACACACTGCACCTTTAATACAGTGAGAACAGTTCCAGTTCCACTAACACAGGTCCCACGCCATATAAGATTAAAGCGCTTAAGTGTGTGTGTGTGTGTGTGAAGCCATTACACATCTTACCATCATTTTTATGTGTGTAACTACAACTCGGTTATTGGCTGAGCAATGAGGTGGAGCGGTACCATGACACACACGCCAGATTATTCCCTTATGCTTCTAAATAACCTGCGGCTCAGACTGAAAAGATATAAAAAGCAACAACAGCCTCTTTGGCTGCTTGGTTCACTGGCAGTTCTATCTGCAGCCAATCAATTGGTTTATTTATGGCATGGGCGACTCAATCAATGAGGCTTTACTCCTCTGTGTATTGGCATAGCCGGTGTTGATTTGTCTGATGTCTGCACGCTGTACAAAGCCAGCAGGCAATTTCTGGAAAAGCGCTATTGAGCATCTTCAGATGAGATCGCTATCAAATGTTCCTGGTTTTCAAGATCCAGATTACAAACCTGTGTTTGTGGCTCAGACTCCTGCTGCTCTGGGACAACAATCAATACAGATGTAACAGCTTAGTTTGTACCTGCGACATGAACCGTCTGACGTGGGGTGAGAATATGCTACAGTCAGATTATGCTAAACGCTTTGTATTCGTATATAGCGCTTTATCGAGTTTACATTCGGCCAATCACACAAACAGTCATGCTGCGCATTGAGATCGTTTTAAGATGTTTGTGTCACTGGCCTTTCAAGGCATGAGTTTGATGCGCTCTTCTAAAATAACTTTATGAACATATTTGTCCCAATGTTTCAGTAGAGAATAACATTGAAAGATGGTTAAAGGTGCAGTGTGTAAGATATGGCGATATCTCTTCAGTTGTCATTAAGCCTTAAGTCCCAAAGGACATTTCGTGCCATTCTGTTTTTCATAATGGCGCCATTTTGACTGTGTTGAATGAATAAAGCTCACATTTTCCTGGTGTGATTAATTTTTAGGACATTTTAGAATGGTCCTGTCCGTTTCTGAAATTAGCTTAAAATGGCTTTGCTACGCGAAAACCGACACATTAGTTACTTCGGACAAAAACTGCCCCATTGACAACGATTGAAGATGCTATTTTGATTCCCCACTTAGCCGAACCCAAGCTAATGCAATCCTTTAAGTTAGGATCTCATTTTGATCAGTTGGTTCTCCATTTTCAATTTTTATATTTGACTACCAGGTGGTGCTACTTTTTACCATTGTCAGCATGCAGCACAACTTCACTGTTTTTACTGTTTTCTGCAAGACTGTTCTGACCCTGAAATGATGCTGGATTATGATATGTATGGAAAAAAAGTGTGTGTGTGTGTGTGTGTGTGTGTGTCATTCATATCCAACTTTTGCACACACACACGGAGCGAGAGAGAGAGAGAGAGAGAGCGAAACACGAGTTCCGTTCTGATAATGACTTGTCATTCATTAGCACGACCCCCCAAAGTGTTGGAAACGGCGGAGGAGCAGTAAATAAGGATTTAGACGGAGCTCGTTTCTGGAAGCGGCCCACGGCGCCCTGGGTGGTCCCCGCGGGCGACCTGGTGCCCATGGGCAGCGCGTGGGCGACCCCCCGCTCTATAGAAATACAGGCCATTTATGGCTGGATCATCTCTGGCTCCGTTAGCGAGAGAAATCACCCGTGTGAGGTTTTCCTGCTGTTGGTTGTGTAAGTAAAATGGGATCACATGCGCGCCATTTTGGACGCTAATGGCTTTCACAGAAAATGCCAGACACCAAACATTTGTTGTTATGAACATTAACCATCAGATCTGATTGGTGAAACGGAATGTAAGTGGATATTAACACCATGGATTGTGTTCGTCGCAGAGAACCAACTCAATGAATTGGGGAAAAAAAGACACAAAAAGCAGCTTTGGCTTTTTTACTGTGTTTAGTCGGGATGTTGTATCGGTTGCTATGGCGTTGTACATAAGCAGCACACAAGCATTCAATGGCAGCATCAACATGCAAAAGGAATTCAGATACATGGATGGGACAGAGCAGCAACACTGTCATGTACTGCTATTTCTTTTTCCCTCTTCAAAGTATGAAATCTGAATCGAATGAGTCCTTTCTACTCAAAGAAGCATCGTTTTGTAACACATTGCTTCCAAATATGAAAACTGCTCAAGAAGGTGGACTCCGTTCATACACATCCGATGTTTTGCCCGTGGCAGCGGGACGGCGCAGGTGAGCCCGAGACAAAACAACCTCTGCTAAAACATTGTGGCGCTTTGATGCCTTTGAAATGCTTTCCGGAGGAATAGAGTGCTCAGTATTTGGCCTCGGCCTGATACGCGACCCTTTGGACTGAGGCATCGGTGGTTGCGTGGGATTTGTTGAACAGGGTTTCACTAACACCCTAAACGGGAATTTGGGCAGTGGTTGCACTGGTGTGGGTACTAACCCTCGAAATATGTCAATTGTGATGCAGCTAAAGTCGAGTCAGGTGAAGGGTTTCTGTTGGAGCAACGTCGACCCATTACAACCAACAGGTGAGTGCTGTTTTCCCTCCCCTTGCTCGTTGCTAACCTGTGATCCAGTCTTTGTGCCCTAAGCCACGCGCATGACATCGCAGCTCCCTCTACAGCGGTGCCAGATCATCTTGATTGCCTCCTAGTGGCCATCTGCAATATACATATAAAGAATAAATCCACTGTAGACACAGATATTATTTCATGTCAGATTAAACCTGCCCTTTGTATAATAACATTTATTTGTGTGTTATGAGCTTTATTAATATTTTTTTTTTATACGTTGGTCTGACAATTTATTTTATTATTTTTTCTAAATGGGTCCAAAGCATGTGTGTTTACCAAATACAGTGCTGGAGGAGGGGCTGTGGTGGTTGTTCTGTTGCATATGACGCATTAAAAACTAAAAAACTGTCTTAAAAAAAGACACGATAGGCTTTGCCTCGATGGCTCTGCATGTGTGATACACGGCCACTTTAATCTATAAATAGCGAATATTATCTTGAGGGATATGTACTTGCAAAAGAATCCCCACATTCTATCCTCGGTGTATCGTTGGCCATCACGTCTTGGACGGCAAACGTCTCCTCGGGCAGTTTTAATCACATAAATATACTGTATGTTCAACAGCTGACTCATGTTTACACTCGGGTTTGGATGACTTTAAATAATCCTACGTCGTGGTTGGTTGACCGTTGAGACCGACTCACGCGCATCGATGCCGTTCTTCCACACAATGACCCATTGTCCGCAGACGTTGGCTCTGAATGACGTTAAAGCTCAAGATTCACCTCAGTTATTTGTGCAGCGGGAGGAAGTGGAGATGCATCTTTACACCGAGTCAGTGCGGCGCCAGAATTCGGTTCGGAGTGTCGTTGTTTTCAAACTGTAATGAAAAATGGATGTGTATGTTCAGAAGAATTTTCTTTTGCAACTCTCATGCTGATGCGCTACTCTCCCGAACGTGACTCGGCTCTTTGGTAAAATATCACGTTGCGAGTGTCTTTTCTTTCCCCCTTATGTTGACTGACGTCTTGGATTATCATATTTTCTTTTTTTCTCATCTGTTCTCTTTCCCTCTGTGTTGCGCCCCTCGCTTACTGCCCTGTACACGCTCCCTCTCTCTTCTAGCACAGAAATGTAAAGTTGAATCGACGCCTCTTACATGCAGGCCTCCTCTAGCGCGGCGTGAGGTGGCCACGGGACAAGTCGTACTCCCCTCATGCCACAGGAGGTCCCGGGGGTCACGAATAAATACAGACCACTATGTACAAAGTCTGGAGCAGCAGTAGCGGGCGTCTCATTCGGTCCCACGCTTGGTGTTTTGTCTGCACGAGCTGAAGCACAAATGCAGAGGACGCTCGTGTCTTCGTCCTCTCGGGGTCTGCTGTGTGTCGTCTCCTCCTCCTCCTCCTCCTCCTCTTCCTCTTCCTCTTCCTCGGGCGGCGCGGCTTTCGGATCATACCTATCAGGGAGACACAGGACGGAGTGGGGCTATTTATACAGCGCTTGTAAATCCTCCACATGTACACAGGCGCACACACTCAGCACTGTTTGCAGAGCATGTTCTCAATGGGAACAGCAGGCTGGGAAAAAATAAATAAATAAACCGAGCGGTTATTAGTTCCCGTGTGCATATAGAGAGGTTGGCACTGATGTCTTTTGGATTGCTTCGACACACACACACACACACACACACACACACATACACACACACACACACACAGCTCTTAAGCAGTAGTTGTATTGTGATTCAGAGGAATTTAAAGCAAAATATCATTTATCCTCATACGTTATTTATAATGACTTTGGATGAACCCGAGCCGTGTACACACACACACACGCAGCGGCATATTCACCGGCCCCGTATTAATCCCAGAGGTGCAGATATGAGTTTTTTTGTAAGAAAGAAAGAAAAAAAATTAAAAAAGAAAAAAAAGTTTTATGCCTGAATTCAGCAGCATGAAAAGTCAGAATGCTGAATCATCTCTTTAACTGTGTGTGGATGGGACGACGTCTTTACCTGGGTTTTTGTTTATTATGTCTTTTGCTGACTACTTGTTTGTACGTCATTTATTTTTCATTTCCTCATATGATGATGATATTAATAATAAGTATCATTATCGTGTAAATGTGATATCAATGCGATATCACTGATCCTTACTCCACAGCAACACCGTTACAACTGTTTCCATTTGATCAATTTGACCCTTAATAATCACCACACGTATGATGACAGGTTGTACATGTTGATAATCGTTGGGTATTTATAAGTTTAAACATCTTTTCACAACCCACACAGATTAACCTTAATGTGCATATGACGCCACAAGCTGAAGTAGGTCGCATGCAAATTCAGGCAGTCAGTGATTTCATGTGTTTCTCTGGATTTATCCCCTCGACATCAACAACAAATGAAATATTTACTGGTGCTCTCTCTCTCTCTCTCTCTCTCTCTCTCTCTCTCTCTCTCTCTCTCTCTCTCTCTCTCTCTCTCTCACACACATACACACACACACACACACACAGCAATGTCTTGTTTGGTCTCTTCCAATTTGAATAGCAGGCGTTCGATGCAGTATAAACCTTGAAACATTATTATTATTATTATTATTATTACTACTATTATTATAATACAATAACAATAATGATAATAATACTAACAGTAATAATAATAATACTAATTAATAATAATAAAATATTATTATTAATAATAAACAAAATGGAAATAGATCAGCAGGTTTAATAAAAATTGAAGTCTGCGTAAGTCCTAACCTAAACCCGGACCCTGCTCAGTCAAACAGCTGAATCCTCTTTGATATGAGCAGGTTTGTAAAGCGGCCTCGTTAATCGAATGCATTAGCCTCACTGCGATTTAATGAAAAAACTGTAGGATGTGTGCTCATTTGGAAAAATGAGACGGGAAATTGCAAAAGCACCTTCTGTCGTCTCTTCTCTTTGCGTTTGTCCTCGGTCGCCTGCAGCATCTTCTCCTTCCACAGGTTGAAGAAGTAGGACGGGTCAGTGTAGAACTTCAACGCGTCCTTCTTGTCGTCTCTGAGTGGACGTAAGAAAAAAAAACAGGAAGTGTGAGGACATACCTTTGACCTTTGACCTTCCGTTTTTTAATCAGCTCATCTGCAAACCAAGGTAAACGTTTGTACCAAATCTGAAGATTTTCCCTTTAGCTGTTCCGGAGATATTGCGTTCACAATCCCACAAACGTACTTTGTAAGGTCACAATTACATTGACCTTTGACCCTCACCCACCAAACTTGAATGAGTTCATTGTAGAGTCTAAGGGAGTATTTGCACCGAAAAGTAATCCCCAATCTCGAATCTCTCCGGAGTTATCGTGTTCACAAGGTCAACAATGTTTTCAGAAATACTACGTAATGCAGTTCTAATGTAGTAGTACTATTTGGTTGTCCTGACCTGTACGGGCTGAGGATGTTGAGTGGTGGAGGTTTGTCACAGCGATGGTACATCTCCACCACCGGGTTGGGGACAGAGGTCCTGGACACCACCTGCTGGTCCTGGATGGTACTGCTCTTAAAGGCCTTCCGCATGTTGATGTCCTGTAAGGAAACTGGAGCCCGAGGAGGAGGAGGAGGAGTAGGAGGGAAAATATTAGTGAACTATTTATTTATAGTGATTGATAAGTTTCCATCCACGTGAGAATTTACCAAAAAG
Source organism: Chascanopsetta lugubris (assembly GCA_016785325.1). Lineage (NCBI taxonomy): Eukaryota > Metazoa > Chordata > Actinopteri > Pleuronectiformes > Bothidae > Chascanopsetta > Chascanopsetta lugubris. The sequence goes on along the minus strand of JAFBJT010008748.1, from coordinate 81,841 downwards.
CCAATACGCGAGCGATAACGCTAAGGAGGCTAGCATCGTGGTGTATGAGGTTGCCATAACGTTGACCTTTGACCTTTGTCAGCCCAAATTTGATCAGTTCATCGGTGAGTGTTTATGAACCATGGCGCTACATTTGTTGACGCTCCCTTAAAGCATTTTTGATATATGGTGTTCACAAAGGGACACAAGACCTTAAATCAGAACACCCTAGGTTTCAAGTCGTTTCTGGGCATAAGAACAGGACGGGACGTTGTGATTGACAGCTGAGGCTGACACACGATTGGTCAATACTACGTCTTCACGACACAATCGATACTGCTCTCACGACTACCGCCCCAAATGGCGCAAAAATGGTACGCTAGCGGCGTCCATCTTTTTCTTTTTTTTTTTACAGTCTGGCATTACAACCTCCAACCCTCACTGTGATGTCACAGGAAGAAGATTTATTTCTTTGTTGAAAGTAATCAACCTGCACGGCGTCTGGAACCCAGACGGGACTAAGCCCCGCCCCCTGCTGGGGTTTGATTGATTTTTTTGACGAGTCAGCAGAGAGCGATCGTGAAAACCGAGGAGTAACGAGAGGCGATAAGTGGGACGGTGCAAACAGAGAAAGCTTCTATACTGTATGCACACACACACACACACACACACACACACACACACACACACACACACACACACACACACACACACACACACACACACACACAC
>JAFBJT010008748.1:0-60120 GCA_016785325.1 Chascanopsetta lugubris | reverse complement strand
TGTTGTTTAAAAGGTTTTGTGTGGTTTGCTGGGGTTTTTTGGTTTTGTGGGGGTGGGGGGGGGGGGGGGGTGGGGGGGGGGGGGGGGGGGGGGGGGGGGCGGATATATATAGTCTGCAGTTCCACTCGTTTCATGTAGTTCTGGGAAGACGCATCTCTTAAATAAGCATGAAGATACTTTATATTCCCAGTAGGGAAACTTGGGTGAACGCTCACACAATAGCTGCCACTGTATTTAGTTCTCTGTCAGTATGACGTCTCACGTCCGTTCTGGTCCAAGTGATGTTTTGAGGACATTTCAGGACATGCTAACTGGGTCAATGTTTGGACATGGAATAACAAGGATGATGACACTTGTGTCATCAGATGACCCAACGGTTTTGGTTGAATCTATCTTTCCGTAGTAACACATATTCCTACTCGTAAATATTTCCCTAGATGTCTTCCCAACAGCTCAACATGCGCTTGGTTGAAGGTAAACATCACGTACCGTGTGGCGCCTTCTAATTTGGTCAAATCGTTTTTTTAGTATGATTTTAAGACGGCAACCCATTATCGTGCAAATGCTCATTTTGGGTGACTTGCGCACCTCTATCAAAGGACGTTACCCACGCAGCTCGGTGAGGCGAAGAACCACGTGGTTTCACCCAGCCAATCGGCGACGACGTAGGACGTCACAGTACACGTCATGCCGCATTTGACCAATCAGCGGAGGCTATGCACTCTGCATCCATGTACATGCACATGTAAAACAGTACATTTGAGAAACGATGACGTCACACTTTTCCCCATTGTAGCTTTGGATGGTCCAATTCAATTCAATACAGATTTATTTATGCACTTTAAAGCAACCATATAGGTCCAACATGCTGCACAGAGAAAGGACATACAATGCACAACACCCATGCAGCGTAAAATACATACAAATATAAATAAAACAGGCAAGAAGAATAAGAATAAAATGAAAATAGAGGAAAAATAGTGAAGAAGATCCAAGTATGCCAACGCAAAACACGAAATTTAATGATGAACATAAATGACCAGCAGGTATGATAGGGTTGTCATCGCTATCTATTGTTAATGAGTGTGAATAAACGGTGCTACTCTTCAAAATAAAAGCACGCTTTTTTTTTTCCCAGTCAAAGACCCCAGAGTTTTGGGACGCGACCCCCCAGTCGAGTATGACTGGTTTACTCTGGTAGTTGACAAATCATTGATATAGTCTTACCGGTAATAGAAAAGATTTTTTTAGGGCAGAATATTTATTTGATAGCTGCTAAAATGTACATCCCAATCCACTTGAATTCACTGCACATATGTTTCACTTTGCAATCAAATGATTTGGACGATAGACATCAAATGTGCAATAATTCAATACTGCAGCAGTAAGCTTTTAATCACATTTATTGTAATGGAGACTGTTTGGAGACGGTATTTGTAATGTCCCGTTATTCGTGTCCTCGTGTTTCACTTCCTGTGTCTTATTGTGAAACCCTAATCTTTGCGTGTGCCTGTCATGTCTACTTCCTCTCATGCTCCTCTCCTGATTGTGTGGGTCACCTGTGTCTGCATCTCACCTGATTCCCATTCTCCCGATTATACCTTGCAAATAACCCCCCTGTGTCCCTCTGTCCGGGTGCTGGGATAAACTCCTCTTCTGTGATCGGGCCATTCCTATTTCCCTTGAGCGGTCCGACCTCGGTGCTCTCCCGGCGTATCCGCCTTGTGATCCTGATTAATTCTCAGCGCCTTTGCCTGCTCCTTTTGTTTGCCTTGTCTATAAATAAATCCTGAGTTACGTCCCGATCCTGTCGTCTGCGCCTGGGTTCGCCGTCTAGCCCGTGACAGGAGACGATATCATCCTGGCACAGTTGCTTACAGGTTGACTGGTCCGAGGCCGCTATCGGTCTCAGAGACTCTCTGAGTGATAGTTGATAAAGATAATCATTTTGTTCCTAATGCCTTTAGCGACCTCAGCGGCAATGGCTTCCCTTGTTTAGAAAATAGCAGAGATTCCAGCCACAGCTCAGTAAACTCTGGGGGAAGTGTGGGGAAATGCACCATTGCACTTCAATCAGTATGGGAAATGCGAAACACGTGAAGAGCTCAACTTCTCGGTAATCTGCGGCCGGGGCGTCCCTGCATGGGTCCGGCGCACTTTTTCGACTCAAAGTCACACTGTAATATTTTGAAAGGGGAAAAGCCCCATGCACCACTGTGTGGAATTTAATGCCACAGCTTGTTATTGTTGATATAATTTCATTCCAAGCCTTATTAATACCCAGCGGACAGGTACCGGCTACTCCTTTGGTAAATGGACTTTATGCAGCGCTGCATTCTTTGAGGCATGTTCTCGAAAAACTGCGGCGCACATGTTACAAAGACCCGACTGAATCGGCGGCTCAGCCCACACACTTTTTCCAGTGGTTTCTGGCCTTGGCAGACCTTTACCCACTCCAGCTACATGCCAGCGTCCAGACTCTGTCTAACATGAGAAGGTGATGTGCATAATTTGTTATATATGTATTGCTTAAATTCTGAAATATAAACAGCAACAGCGACAAGCGCGCTGCCCTCAAAACCGCGAAGGAAAACAGCTTGGTGTAAGCGTCCCGGCAGCTCGCATCTGATTAGGAGCGACTGCGCATTTTGAATTTCTCCCTTTTGCTCCATCTCGTACTTATTTCATGTCAAAATGGCTGATGGCTTTCCATAAACACCTTTTGAAAAATGTAAGGAAAATGAGGTTGTGGCTATAGACGACGGGGTTTAGCATAATGAAAATTTGCTGTGGGAAATCAGAGCTTTGCCTCTCGGTTTGAAAATGACCCGTTTTGGGGTCTTTTTAAACACCGATTTTGGATTTACTTTAAAGATGCAGTGTGTGCGATTTTTGGTCACTTCAAAAATATGACCGAACAAGTACATACAGAAATGTTCATGAATTTATAATCACCCAAATGTATTATTTTTCTCCCAGTACCCTTGAATGAGCCCTTTAATGTATATTAAACTACATGAGAAGTGGCATAGATCCTCTCAGTGGGGGGCTGCCACATTTTTACAGTAGCCCAGAGTGGACATACTAAACATCTTTTCAGTTTTAATGACAAATGAAGTCCACCATCGGTTCTCCTTCATGCTCAGAAGGGTGAGGGTGAGGTGATGGTTGCAACATGCAACTTCACCTCCAGATGTCCCGAAATCGTACACGCTGCACCTTTAAGATTTGGTTCTCCGCTTTCACGTGAACCTGCAGACGGACAGAAAGACTCCCTCCCCCGTTGAGTGTGTCAAGTATGACTTCACGGTGCATGGACATTTAGAGGGGAGGTCATGGACTCTCAGGTCTAGACCCCTCTTCACCTCGTCGTCTCCCCCTAATCTGAAGCTCGATTAGCCTTCGATTTTGGGGGGATTTTCGGTGGCGGCGCAAATCTGACCGAAAGAATAACCCAAATACCTCAATGTCTGCCTCTGGTCCCTGTAAAAACACGGCGTGAGGGGATGTGCGGTGCGGTCGTGGCTCTGTGTGCAGAGCCGCTCTGTAATTGGAAGGATCAGTGGAAAGGGGAACTTGAGACAAGCCAGAGCAATCTAAGGGATGACAAGATATTGTGAGGAGCTGAGGAGTTGATGGCAGCAGGTGAGAATGATTTGTCAAAGCCGGGCTCGTTAGACCTCTGCCTCATATGTATGACACGCACACACACACACACACACACACACACACACACACACAGCTTATACTTAGAAGGGGGACACTCAATGGTATAGTACATTCTACAGGCCCTGACCTTAACCATCGTCACGAAGTGTCTGACCTCCAACAAAACCTAATTCTGACCTCAAAATGCTCTCTCTCTCTCTCACTCACACACACACACACACACACACACACACACACACATTCTTGCATACACATTCACACATACACACACGCACAGACATACATCCATACTTATAGACACACTCTCAAGCACACACTCATACATACACACATATACATGCACACATACAAACACATACAAATAAACACACACACTTTCACAGACACACACACTTGCGCTTTGCACACACACGCATTCGTGCACACACACACACACACACATATGCACACTCATTAACGCATGATTACACACAGACACATATATATATACACACACATGTGCTTACAAACAACCATGCATGCATACACACACGTACAAACACACACATTCCCAAACACTAACATATACACACAAATATACAGACAACACACATATGCACATATGAACACACACACACACACACACACACACACACACACACACACACACACACACACACACACAGGAACGCTGCCTTGGCTTTTTCATCAGATGTTTCCAGTTGCCCTGAAACCTCCACAAACAACAAACTGAGCAACAACAACCTCAACCACATGTTTATTGCAGTTGCCATGACAACAAAAGTCCAGGACCCGCAGGTACACTAATATGTGCTGGAGCTGTGTGTGTTGTGTGTTGTCTGTTGTGCACTGCAGCAGGGACATAGAACTGGGCCAAACTTATTCCAACATAATTAGTGTCTGATCATTTGAATGTTTTTATTACATTGTTTTTATTACATCACATCAGACTGAGGCAGCCTTGTAGTATTGTATTGCAGTAGAAACGTTAAAGTATGACATTACTCTATCTTTTCTATGTAATTTTTCAATCACTTATTTTGAAAAGCTGTAAACTTGGCAAGCTGACTTGCTATGAATAACAGCATGGATGTAAGTCAGGCTGAGTGTGTCACTCCATTGCCACACAAAAGTTTAAAAAAAAAAATATTTCATTGAAAAAACATTGACTTAAAATGTTTAACTGCAGATAAACCAGGATGGATGAACACAAAGTGTTTCCACTTTACCCACCCTTTGTACCGCAGGCTGTTTATAAAAGCCTCTGCACACAAACAATGCAGTGACAGCATATTCTGGTCTCAGTCATATATATAATAATAAGGAATTATTCTGCTGTAACTGTCAAGCATTGACACCAGACGAGAGAAAACAACGTGGGTTCTCAAATTTGAAAACGTAAATGTAAGACTGTGAGTTCAAGCCTTAATTAAAGTGCACTTAGAGCTGAACACACACTTACACACACACACACACACACACACACACACACTGCAGCCAGCACTGTGACTTTCTGTTCTTTCTTGAATATTCTGTAAACATCTGCCAACGTCTGTTCACGGTTGCCTTCATCCAGCACCGGGACCGTTTCGTGGGAGCAGGAGCCGAGAGTGAGAAGCAGCGGGATCACCTGCTATAGCTCACCTCTCTCTGGCTCCTGCATCCCCTCCTTCCTGTCGCCTCGTCGCCATGACAACAGACCAAACAGGGCCACGGCACAGTGCCGCCAAACAAGCTCCGGCTGTATGATATCATAGCGGATTTCTTGCACTGAAAAGAGCTTGTTTCCAAGAAGGCTGAGGGATTAAGTATCATCTCAGCCAACACAATATTGTCTGACCCCTTTGACATTGAACGAAAAAGAGCCATTAGATATTATATCATAAACCTGAAATATCTATTAAAATCAATAAACGCCAGTTTATTAGGAAATGATGTTCTTTTCATTACTTTTGCGATGCGGAGCACTTTTTTTTCTTATTTTTTTTCTTTTTAATACTCTGGTCATTTTGTCAGTTTTCCAGTGTAAACACACACCACCCTCCAAAAGCAGAATTAGTCGAGTACTTCTTGTACCTTTGACTTGGCTGCGCTGCATTCAAATAAACCGAAGACTGACTGTACGTGTGGAACCACACAGATTTGTACAATATCTGCGAACACTTTGTTGGAGTAATTATCACTTGTTTCACCTGTCAAATATAATACATATACAGTCCGAGATTATTCGCATACACACGTACTCACACACTTTGGCGCACGCGTTATTCAGCACGATGATCATCATAGTAATAATAATTTCAAGGTGCATTGATCGGTTCGTTATCTGACTGGCGCGTCATCGTTACATCAATGTGCTCTGACTCTTGTGCGTAACACATACAAACACATACACACCATTACAACGTGTAACAGTTGGGGACATCTATTGGTGAGGTTGCATGTTGTATCCCTCAACTCGCTCATCGCCTTCGAGCAAGCGGGAGAAGCTACGGTGGCCCTCGTTAAACCTCAGAAGGTGTTAGTGTGTCCACTGTGGGCTACTGTAAAAACATGGCGGCCCCCGTAGAGTGGACCCGCTCCTGATGCGACTATACATGAGTGCTGACTTTGGGTTATTGTAAAAAGCAAAGTCATACATTCAGGTGATTACACATTCATAAAAAAAAAAAAAAATTTAAAAATGTCTGTCATTGTTTTCTAAACCTATTTCTGCAGATAGAGGTGAGAAAAACATTACACACTGCACCTTTAAGCTGTATACAAGATTAACTGACTTTAGTCCAATGTTGAGTGTGGCTACTGAAATGAACACTGTAACACTATAGGAAGTCCTATACTACCACAAGCACGACCTCTACACTGCTGCGGCTACTTCTACTACTGCCACTGATGATAACAATAATAATGATAATAATAATAAAAAAGACAAGACCACTAAATAATTAAAGAATAGCGTTTAAGTCTTGATAGTCACGATATCGCGTGATTGGTTTTTTCAGTGTATTGTATTAAGAATCCATTGCATCCGTGGATTGAACACGTCACTGGTGCTGGCGTTCGTTATTAAACGTAAACATTTCACATTGTGCAAACCCACAAACACACAGATCATAAAACGCGGATCTGTCACGAAACGTCTCGTTAACTTTGTCCACCGTGTCTGTGCATAGACGGAGGCGCAACATTCACAACCTTGATACAATTTATCATCCCATAAGACCGTGACTCGCGGCGCAGTTTTCAGTTTCAAAGTGGAAAACCACTCAAGTGTTTTTCGAATATCTGCTGATGCATTTTGAACCGTGATGTTTTTCGAAAATGGATGTGGGATGTTTGGAAACGAAACCTTTTAAAAAGCTCAGTGGGAACCAGTGCCAAGGAGCCGCACAGCCACTCCTATTCATGAGGAGTCCAGCCGAGCCCATTGATAAAAAACAGGCTGCGTGGAAGCAGAAGTGAGTGGATGTGGATGAAAGGGAAGCGATGAGGTCACTGAAAATGATTAAAGGGCATTTCATCTTTTTTTCTCCTACTTAACAATTTATATCCATCGAGAACAAACACAGCATCATTGCCCTGTAAAGCCCATCATCCGGGTTCCTTGGTAACAAGCGTTATATAACATAATGGGACCTTTTCACTGTGGGGACTTTAAATAAATGGTATGTTTTACTACACTGCAGCGCTCTATAAAAATAAAGAATATAGATTAATGTCGTGAATACAGATGCCTAAGGTCCAGGTATCTCATCCATTAAATGAGCCAGTGTTATTCCAATCCCTCAGCGTGGAGAGTCCGATAGCATCCACACAAAAACAATAATACGCCTGGAAATTAAACAAACTAGCAGAAACTTTTATTGCACGCAAACATTTGAAATATTACCTTTCCTTGAGAAAAGCGGCCCATTCAAGCCTGGCTCCCAGCTGACTCCTGAACTGCGCTCTGCGTCTGTTTGTGTGTGTGTGTGTGTGTGTGTGTGTGTGTGTGTGTGTGCGTGTGTTGTGCACCACACGGTGAAAAGCAGGACTGTTGATCTTAGCCTCAGATGCCAAATGGCTCCATAAAGGGACTTTTGAGGGTCTTTGCTGGGCACCATGCCAGTCTGTCTGTACCCCTGGAACGGCAAAGTGTGTGCGTGCGTGCAAGTGTGTGTGCAAGTGTGTGTGCAAGTGTGTGTGCAAGTGTGTGTGCAAGTGTGCGTGTGTAGAGGAGAGGATGAAGATCACTCTAAATCAGTCCTGCAGCAAATGATTTGATTGTGTCTTTTGCAATCACAGACTCTCTTTCCTGATTATTTTCTCTGTACATATTGACATTCATAACTTTTTCCTAAATTATCACATCTTCTCATTCAATATTTGTATTTGCAAAATGTGAAGAGGTTCTGCTAAATCATTTTAAAGTGTCAAGGTGGTGACAGCAAACCCCCCCCCCCCCGAATGAGCAGGTTCTGCAGGTTGCACATTCCCATGTGTATCAATTGCACCCATCATTTAAAAACATTTCAACCTGTAACACGTTGGTCACTTTTAGTGAAGAATGATCACGAAATCTCCTGAAGCTGCAGTTGAAAGCAACTGAAAAAATAGGAATGAAGGAGAACATGAAATTTTGCAGATCTGCGCAGATCTTGTTCGCTCTGAACCGTGAAACTGCATCCAGCCGGCCCCACCCCGCACAACCAATGTGGTAACCATAGCAACCACTGACAAACAACACCGAGACGGCCTGAGCAAATCCACAATGACACTATATGCAAATTATTCAACATGACGATGAGTACTGGTATCAGGTCTATTTGAAATCACTTGGGTATTGAGCACGAGCAATGATTGACACTCAGTCAGACATTGACTGGTATATATGTATGTATATATATATATATATATATATATATATATATATATTATATATATATATATATGAACCAATAAGTGAAGTTAATGCCATTTGAAATCCCCTAAGGTACATTCCCATCGATTCGTTGGAAGGGAAACAAACACGGGAACCCATATCAACAACACACTGAAACAGAGAGAAATCATCCGTTGCAAGTAAGTTGAGTTGACTCTGAGCATTAAACGCGTCATGACGCCACAACAAGCTCAGTCTCAGAGAGGAGAGTTACACACCGGGGCCGAAAACAGAAAACTACCAACAGGCTAATGAACTTGTGACCCGCGAGGCTTCAGCCGCTCCCTAAACAAGGCAACATTTGAGCGGAACTGCCGCTGACGTGCATCACCTTCACTTAGCCTAACGGACACTTGACTGAGTCCCCAGGGTCGCCTCTGAGGGAGGGGTGGGTGGGTGGGTGGGTGGGGGTGGGGGTCAGTGTTTACCAGCGTTGGCCCGTCGCTCGGCCAAGCTCCTGCAGGTTCCCCCTCACTCTCAGCCCCGGGTGTTGATGTTTACTCTGTCAGGGCCTCGCCTCCTGTCCATGGCAACGCAGATACCGTTTTGGAGATGGGGGGGGGGTTGTATGTTTTCCCAAGTGGGCTGACTCAGGGCAAAGAAAACAGCTTACTCCAGGGGTACACACGGTATCGAAAAGAATCCCACCTCAGTCAAGGAAAGTGAGTGGGAGAGGAAGGATGTAAAGGAAGAAAGAGTTCCCTCAGAGACTTCAAAAATAAAGAATAAATGGAGGTCCAGGTTTGAAGTCACGAGGCATAAGAAAAAATCGTCTTAACGTCTATTGTGTATTTGCATATTATACGTTTTGTACAAAAAGAGGACATATACAGTTGTGAATATCATGAGAGTACTCTGCGTCAAAATTTAAACCGGTTAATACTTGACGAATGTTTTTTTTTTTTTTTTCTCTTTCTCAAAAACAACCAACGTAAAGCAAGTACACAGGTTGTTACACTTTAAAAATCATAAGGTGGGCCGGTTATGGCCCGCAGGGGGTGTGTTCGACATCCTTGCCCCAACCTTTTTGCTCACCAGTTTGCCCCTTTGCTTCTTGTAGCGATGCGAGGCGAACCGCCTCCTGGCTCTCTACTAGCCGGTATCTTTGATTAACTAATGGCTTACTTTCCAATATATAGTTCCTTGAAGCGATTGTCTCCCACTGATTCTTTATTGCTCATCTATCAATATTATAGCAGTTGTAAACATGAATTGCACAAAATGGAATTTTGGGGCTGACCGTGTTTGGATTTGTACAGTGGAACAGTTTCACAACGTACGAACTTTGTGAAACTTCTGGTGTTGACCTCAGGGAACTTCTACTATCCCTCGCATTGTTATTTGCAATATACTATATTGTCCATCCGTTTTTTTTTTTTTTTGCCATTAATACCATCAGTACTCATTGGATAGCAGACTCTGGATTAGGCCCTGCCCCGCCCACTCTGCAAGATTTGGGTAATTCTGCTAACTACCACAAAAACAAACAGACAGAGTTGTAACCTCCAAACCAGAGGAAAACATGACTGCGGCGAAGGATGCGTGATTCGTTCCTACTTAGTCTCTGATTGCAATTTCCCCATAGTTGGAGCAGGAAGCTCCATTCCACTTCCTCTGTCCTGTATTTTTTTTTTCCACCGCACCCTTAAATAAAAAATAAAAAAATGTTATGAAAGAGAGACATCTTGCACTGTCGGGTTTAACCTGCAGAATGAAGGACAAAGGCTGGGAACAGGTCATAAAGCAAACACCTCAGGGGTTGAGGTCGCAGGTTCACGGGCATTAATCACAGCTGTCCAGCTAATGGTGGCAGCAGCACTCCAGGTCTGGTTTGATCAGCACAATCACATGTGACTGTTGTCCCGGGGAAGTTGTCTCCCTCAATAACTGCTGTAACTGGGCTCTGCAGGACAAGCTGTCTCACACACACATATAAACACACACAGCTCACCAGGGAGACGCTTTGGAACACATTGTTTTTAAGTTAAGAGTTATTATCTAATGTGAGATAATCACTTTTTTTTTTTTTTTTTTCCGGGAGGCGATGGTTTGAGAAGTCAGTCCATCTTCCTCTTATGTTGTTCTGGATCAGAAATGTCAGAATGGCTCTTTTCCATTTTTTCTCATGCTACTAAACTCAAACTTAAAATTGTTGCTGATCTCCATCTGGCACAGAATCTGCATCAAATCTTTGTATGTGATGTTACACCCTACGCAATATTTCAAATCAGTGTCATCAGCGTATCGGGAAGTCACAGGGTATTTCAACCAGGCCCTATAAGGTCTGGTGGGGTTTCAGTGTCGTGGCTCGAGCTGATTTTGAACCAAAGATGCAAAAGTGAGATATTACTGTGGAGATGTGTTTGAACAACTACAAGCCGCAAATATTTTGTTCATCATTATTTAGATTTTTGCTCTATTACCATAGACTGTAAATAAAGATGGACAGAGAGTCCAAACCCTCAAATATGCGCAATTTCCAACGTCGATAAAATAAGATAAGATATGATACGATAACTTGTTATTCGTCCCACAGTGGGGACATTAGCATCGTTACAGCAGCAAAGGTAAACAATAGAGGCTCTACATACAGTAGCATGAAGAAGAGCACATGCACCGAGATTGTACAAAATAAGCATGTTAGAAAAAAAGTTCACCCCCTGTACAGTTGTCACGGTAACACATGAGACTGATTGAGACCAGAACCGAAATTTGAACCAGGCTTTAAACATGTTTCATTCACCTGTGAAGTTGATCATTTTAACATGGGAGTCTATGGGGATTTGCTCCCTTTTGGAGTCAGCCCCCGGTGGTTACCCTATGAACTGCACGTTTTTTTCACTTCCTATTGTGCTCAATCCATCTACACTGGAGGTTGCCCCTCGGCTATTCCGTGTGTGTGTATGTATGTGTGTGCATGCGTGTGTGTGTGCGTGTGTGTGTGTGTGTGTGTGTGTGTGTGTGTGTGTGAACAGAAATCCTCGTATATTGTGCTAAGGCAGAGCATAAACACAAATCCGTGCTCCGTCACACTTCAGACTTTGCCTGGAGGATGGAGCAAACATGCACCACACATGAGACGTTGTTATTCTGCCTCCAGTGGAGTGGAGGGGAACCACTGCACTAATGCGTTACAGTTTTGAATCCACTGCCCCAAAGCAGAGGATCCTACCCTCACCTTAGCCCACCTGTGGCAGTTTCTCCATCTGTTGGCAGAAACCCACCTTCGTGATGTCTCTGACCTTCCCCTGGTGTGTCCCCAGTCTTCCTTTGTCTCCTTGTCCACTGCACCTCACTACAGCTCTCAGCCTGCTGAGTCGTCCTGACCCTTCGGGTCATGTCAATGCGGCATTCGTGGGGGGGGGGGGGGGGGGGGGTGGCTGGGTTTTGAAAAAGGGGGGGGGGGGGGGGGGGGGGGGGGGTTAGTGGATTTGATGAAACAATATTAGTTCAGCCTCCCTCCTCCTCCATCTCTCCTCTTGAGTGGTTCGAATCCCTCACTCCAAGAACAATTGGCCCCCGTGACAAAGGCAGAAGGAGGGAGAATGAAAGAAAATAAATTGATGGTGGAAAGATAACACATTCTGCAGACGTGGAGGTGGGGGGAAGATCAGCGCAGGTTTATAATGGCAGGAATAAATCACGCCTGCTTGTTCGTGTCAGCGGCCTGTTTAAATTCTCGTCTCTTTACATAAAGCTTGAGGAAAAGCCTGCGTCGGTGCCGACCGAGGGGTGATCGAGGGTGAAGGGCTGGTGTTGGGTTGCAGGTTCAACACTGCAGCCCATTTAATGAAGAAAAATAATGTTATCATAGAAAAATAGGAAGCTCACACTGTGCGGTAGGCTCTGACAAATGGCAGTGACAAATGCTCGCAAAACAAAGGCAGCTAGCGATGACATGACGACTTAGGCCAGAGAGCGATGGTTTCCATCGTTCCCATATTTCACTTCGAGTCAGAGGCCGTACAGACTCCTCACTGAGACCCAGGTCCATTCTTGTGCCACACGTCCCTGGCAATTGTGTGGTGTTTGTTCATTCTGGGGCATAATAGAGAAAATAGATTTCTCTGCTTCAATATCATCCATCTGTTTATCCATCCACACGCATATCTTTTGATGTGTCGGGGTCTGGGACCATCATTGAGCACATCCTTGGGTACATCCTTCGTTGGTTGTTTGAGTCTTGCAGAGCCAAGATAAAGAAACAATCACTCATTCTATCAAAGCAGTCAATTTCAAGATTAGACCATGGTCCCAACACTCCCTCAACAATCCTCACGGCATTGTTTACATTTCATCCAGTTAGTTTTGATTCCACTAGATGGATAGAGGCTATTAGCTTGGCATCCGACTGTAGGTCTTGCTCTTATCACCCACATGGACAGGGTTTACCTGTACCTGGTATTCATTGATTTCTAAATGGGAACCATTCTGATCAATTGTCAGAGACTTCCTGTTTGAATGATCAAAACACATTTGCCAGTTCATATTCATTATTTATGAGCACATTAATATAATTATTCTACTCCTAGCATCACCAACCTCATGCACCGTTACCCAATGCTAGTCTGACATTGTATACCGACTGCATCCAGTATTGGTGACTGCACACCCACCCACCTTCCTACCAACCAACCTGCCAACCAACCAACCAACCAACCAACCAACCAACCAACCAACCTATAAATCTAATGAGTACAGATGTTGTTCATACAGAGAACTTTGGCCTTGGTATACTGTGTGCACCCCACAGTCAGTTTATATTTTTGCAAAATCCCACAAAAGTACTTGACTGCTTTCCATCACTGTAGGTGAAGGGATGAGGCCCGAGACCAGGGAGGATGTCTGACATTTTACTGGTTACAGGGCTGACACAGCATTCATCTGAATATTTAATTGTGTCTGCCTACGTTACGAGACTACTACCTTTTAATCGTTATTTCATAAAAACATTTATTCGTAGGATCATTCAGCTTTAGCGGTGTTACCCGTGCCCCTTTCTCTGTCATTAAGACAAATCCCGACCCTTTAAATACCAACAATGGAAATGGTGTGCACTTGTGTTTATGGCACCAGTCTGCACCGGCTGATGGTGGAATAAATCACAACACAGACTCGGCGATCCTGAGTGTCTGTCTCCTGCTGTTGCCACTAACTTTACACCGGTGTACATTACAGTGGTGTTCGTCCTGGCTTGAAATGACCATGAAATGGCAGGTAATTCTTTATTGCTCTCTGCTAACAAGCCAAAAGCTTGGCCCTGCTCCGCAGACCATTTGGATGTTAAAAAACAGCCCATGATTAATGATCGCTGCGACATGTCTGAGTGAAGCAAATGGAGTGTGCATGTAAACGCTCCCCTGCCAAAGCCTTCCCCCCTCACACTTATTGTAATCATTACAGGGGGAGGGAAAAAAGTAGGGGGGGGGGACATAATGGGTTAATTACACCACAATCGGCAGGGTGTAGAAATGCAGACCTTTTTAATTATCTCTGTCCATCATTCGACACATTTCTATTATTTTCTTTCTCTTTTTCTTGTCCCTGCTTTGACTGAGGTTCAGCACCGAGAAGGAAAATAAGGGATAATTGGGTTCATCCATCTCTCTCTCCCTCCTTCTTCTGCGCCCCCCCCTCCACAAATCCCACTCCCACTTGTTCTACCTCCTCCTGCCTCTTTACATCTGACTCTCCTGTTTTACCCTCCTTCCTTGTCCTCTCCGTCTTCATGCTATCATACTCCATGTGCACACAATGACGCATTGTTTCGCGCTTTTGTAACGCCCCCAGAAATTAACTTTGATTTGATTTGACTTGAAAACATTCACTTTGAACCACGGCTTGGGTCATTGGATCAGACGGTCATGGGTCAAGGTCAATGTCAGGGTGTTAACATTATATATCAAACTGGGCTTCAAAAGAACTGATCGGATTTTGGAGGGAAGGAATTTCCCAACTCCAAGTGTGTGACCTGAGGGCTTCAATACCTGGGCGTATATGGACTGGAGCCAAGGTCAGGATTGAGGTGTTGTCGACTGAAAACGCTGCAGGGAGTCAACTTTGGCACCAAAGTTGCTGAATTCATCCAAAGGAGCACAGAGTCAGGGAATGTTTCTGTTTTTTCAAATCAAATGGCTCTTGGGGAATCGTATTGAAAGGTACAGTAAGCATTTCTACAATGTTTTTGGTCGAGAGGAACGTCTGAATGTGGGGGTGGTGCCGTCCAAGCCTCCTCTGGCTGTGGTGCTGTGATATTCCCTTCGAAAGTCCAGCGCGGCCGTCAATCAACTAGCTAAACAGGCTTCTGGTTTACTCTTGCCCTGACGCTTCGGGCGAGAATTAGCTGCTGGACGACGTCACTGTGGAGGAAACGCAGGCTGAGACCAGCAAACACAGTGAGGATGTAGGTGAAGGGAAAGAGAGGGGCGGGGAGCGGAGTCAGAGGACGGTTGACGTTCCGTGTTTAGTGCTGTGCTTTGTCACATCTCATATAAATCCTACATTGATGACATTTTAGTGTTTGTCTGTTAGTTAGTGAGCCACGCAGACTGTTGGACTGATTGATGGTTTGATGAGTCACAAGAAAAACCATTTAGTTTTAAGACTTTTTGGGCCGTGACACTCTCTCCTGTCTCCCAGCATTTCTTCATCCTTACATCCTCCCTTATCCATGCAAGGGTTATTAGATCTTTGTAATGTGACATCCGTCGTGTGGCCCCATGATGCCCCAGGAGATTGCTCTCTCACACACACGCACACACAAACACACAGACGCCCATAACTAATTTCTCGGAGCTTTGCAATCACACTAGTCTTACACTCACCGAAGCTTTTAATCTCTGAGGTGCCCTGTCCGATTTCCCTGGTCCACTGATGATGAGGAGTCACAGGCATAACGGGGGGGGGGGGGGGGGGGGGTGGGGGGGGGGGCGGGGGGCGGCGGGGGGGGGGGGGGGGGGGCGTTCACAGGGACAAATGACCCAGGGCCCCACGACAATAGCCAATGGGCAAAGGGGACAACGGGCTTCACGTTTACAGACGCATGGTCATATAAGTGGAAGTTTGCATCAGAGGTATGTGAAAGTTCAAAAGTTGAATTTTGTCTTAGTCATCCAATGGGAAAAATCCAATGTGCAGACCTTTCGGAGTCACTGTTGTTCGGTTTAACACTTCAACTGTACAAACTGTGAAAAGGCTATTGCATTTTACCAGCTTCAGTAACCAGGTCCTGGTTTTATGCAGAACTGCTTTACTGTCTCACCTGCTCTAGAAACCGTTAGTAATGCGATTGCTCACAAAGTTTACTTGTGTGTCCCTCGAACACATGCAACCTGCTTTGATAGTCCAAATACACAAAAACACTGCAGGTAAAAATGGCTAATGTGAGGTGATAACTGCACCTCTAAGTCTTGCTATATCCTATGTCACATTATCGATAATGTAACAACCAAACCGTTGCAATGTTAAGACTCGAACACATCGATTTTGCTCATTAGCTATTATAGTTCATGTATCATTCAGTTTCAGCTGTTATCCAGCACCCAGACATTGTCGGACTTTAGGTTCTCTATTTCGTTGGACTTTTCTGAATTTATCTTCAGTTGTTTTTGAAAGTGGAGGTTCGACGTAAATCTAGAGATTTTTGTCCTCTTTCGTTCACGTACTGTGCTGAGGTGGGGCTTTTCTCAACAATTTCCTTTATTTCTTGGTAGTAATGAATAAAATAATCATGTTATGTTTAGACGACCAGTATTTATGACTGTGTGCAAGTTGGTCAGATTTCAAATAGAAATGTGGATCTGGGGAATTTTAATGTACTTTCATAAAAGGGCCGTTTACGGGCATTGGCAAGAGCATGCACTGTATACCCTCCTATTTTACAGATGTTAGATCATGCAAATTGACCTTTTTATGCATTTTCCGTTTTGTTTAGATTATGCCTTTAAACGGCGTGTTCCCAAAACTATGTTTTGCTGTAGATCAGACTAACGAGTATTTGCCCAGGAGCCTGATTAGCGGGAAGCTAATGCTGATTTCAATGCTCCGCAGTCAGAGAGAGAGCACAGGGATAATATTTGAGAACATGCTCTGAGTAAACGAAACAAATCACTCAAATTAAAAAGTAAGTGGGCTGTGTGGCAGGTGAACCTCATTGATTCATCCTCTGAAAACAATTTTTACTGGCACGGAGACGTACCGAGCAGGTGCGGGGTGGGGGGGGGGGGGTGTGGGGGGGTGGGGGGGGGGGGGATCTGGTGCCGTGCATCATCTTTTCATACATATCAAGTGAGTGGGTGTGATTTGGAGAAGCAGCCTGGGCAGAAAGCCGCTCCATGTGCCCAACTCAGCAGAAGCAACACAATGAAAACATTCAGCTGTGCTCCTCAAGATTGTTTTTGGCCAAAGACGCCCGGTACGAGGAAATACAAGCCCACCGCTATACCACTTTTTGTCTGCTCTAACCTATGGATTTTTCCCCCCCCCCCCTCGTCTGCGGTCGAACATACTAAATATTACTTAATTCAAATTTCGCACAATTGCAACAATTCGGCGCACTCAGATCGTGAGGAGCATAAGTAAGTAATTGCCGAACTTTTATTATTATTGATACTTGTGTGTAATGTTTTAAGAGGGTTTGAGCTCGGTTAGCGTTTGGGGTGATGGTGACGACAGTGGAAAATGGAGGCCAAGGCTTCCTCCTGCCTGGGCAGCGCTGTGGTGGAACCTCAGTCCATAGAAAGTGATGATTAGTTTGTCTTAGCTGACCGCTGACCAGAGGAATCCACAGGAGTTCCAGTAAGTGGGGTTTCAGACATCGGGGAGAAGATTAGTGTTTCATTTCACTGTGTGTCTGCCTAAATTTACTACCTCTACCTGTCTCACCGTCTGGGCTCTTGCAGCAGTTAATTTCCGAGAAGCACTGCTGATGTACTTTCTCATGTTTGTCTAATACCTGGTCTCCAATCACAGACGTCCTTCAGGTCAAAGGATGTGGTATTATTTAGACTATGAGTGACCTATTAGGGCGGGGAGTCATTCAGTTGATGAATTAACACCTGACATTAACAAGGTTAAAGTCTTAAAATCTGAATTTTCAAAGAGTAAAATGGAATTTGAGAAAGGGAGGCTCTCGATTGTGCATAGATATGATGAAAACTGATTGGTATTCTACCTCCTAAATAAGCTGAGGGTTATTGAGGGGAAACCTCAATCAGCTGGTCATTTCATACATTCGTTGACCAATCACAAGAAACCGGGCCCAGACTGGCCAATCAGAGCAGACTTGAATGTGAGGAAGGGGCGGGAGCTTACAGAGCGATTCAGGGAGCGACAGCATGGGCCAGTATGTGGAAGCTACGGTGAGTATGTGAGACTGTCAACACATTCTAGTCCTGATATCAATGAAAGTGTAAGTGGCTTCAGAGTGTGTGAAACTATTCTTTTGTAACGTAAACAATGCTGAAACAATACGTCGACAATATTCGGATGCTGTGATGTTGGGCTGTTATACAAGAACAGTAGTGCAGAGGCAAAAATGTTGGGACATGGTACATTGATCAGGATTGAGTGACATTTACTGGTGATATGTTGCAGCTGAATAGTCTTCAGCTCACTCTTCCAAGCATATGGGAGAACCTGCAGTAGTAGTGGTAGTAGCATTATGGTAAAACTCAAACGATGTTAATTTGTTCATGTGGGTCTTGAAATGTATCCTAAAAATATACATGCGGGTGACAAGAAAAACAACGAAAACATTACATGATCATGTTATCTTTTGTATCTACCAATACATCGCTTTAATCTCCAGGCCTCGTGCTTTAAATACACACACACACACACACACACACACACACACATATTTATGATAATGGAGCTGGAGTGGTTTTATGGGCAGCGATTTCTCAGGAGGAATCACACGTCTCCACTTCCTCCCGCTATCCAAACACTAATCCAAAATATCCGCGACACAAACGCAGCCAAATTTCACCAGAATGTGCAGAGTAGCAATCTGTGAGTGGAGACATGGTGCTGGTACACAGGCTCAACTGATGTTGAATTCTCACACCACATAATGAGGTAGTTTTGGCCCATACAGCATTGACCAATGCCACTTGGGCGGTCTGCTTCTTTGTGCCAGATCTGGGTTTTGGACGAGTCGCAGCAGTACCACAAGTCAACTGAAGGTGGCCCCAGTTTGTTTGCATTCAGGCGACACGTTGCTGAGAGCGACCATAGACTGTACATAAAGCGCACGTGACGTCACCTGTTGGTTTCTGCAGAGCGCTTTTGGAGCAGAATCCTTCGGTAGGCCAAGCTCGCCGACGCCTAACTCCTCCCACTTTCTGGTTCATTCAAAAAAGGGGCGTGGAGGCGGAACACACACACACAGCTGTGGGTGGGCTCATATGGTGCCGTCTCATCGGCCGCAGTACGTGACAAGTGGCCCCCGCTGTCGGTCAAGTTGCCACGGCCTTAATCGTGCACAATTTCAAACGTTGATATATTTACAAGTGAGCGAGGTGAGAAAAAAAATGCATGGCAGTCTATGGGGATGTGCTCCTTTTTGAAGTGACCACCCGGTGAACTGCAAGTCCTTTCACTTCCTCATGGGCTTCATCCGCTTGCATCAGAGGTTGCCCCTTGAGAGTGACGCAAAAAACTACAAAATCGCACTTTTCAAGGCAAATTGCACTTAATTTAAATTTTTGAAAGACTACGAATATGTCGAAATGTATAGAAAGTATCGGTTTGACATCTTTCATGCGACCCTCATCTATCAGCGTCTGCCCTTATAGTCCACCTGCCTGTCTGACAGTGTCTCCTGCACCACCAACAGAGGAGCCAAGGCAAGCAGTCAGCACGCCCACCCCACCCCCACATTTCCCTCCTCTTCACCCCCCACCCACCCACCCACCCAGCCGAAGCCAAGGCCGGCCGTGGTCCTCATCATTAGGAGCGATGGCCAGGACTCGGGCCCTGTCTGCACAAACATGCAGCGGCGGAGTTGGGAGGGAAAAAGGAAAGCGGCTCGTGGGGGGATGAGGTTTCAATAAACGTCAGCCAGCGTCGGCTCTGTTTGGACTGCAAATTATTGCTGGCTGATGCTCTATTATTTTACAACCAGAGATCGCTGTTGAGAGAAAGGTAGAAGGGAAGAGAGGAGGAGAGAGGGAGAGATCTGGGGAGGAAAAGAAACTCTGGAAGGGCGCCTAAGGGGAAAAAAGGGTTAGTGAATACTATAATAATCTTTAAAAATATTACTGGAGTGGCCGCAGCTTAAGCTAAGAATAGGCTGGAGAGAGCAAAGTGCCTGTGGATGATTCCAGCGTAGATAGGAGAAGGAGAGAAAGAGTGAGGGGGGGGGGGGAACCAGTGTGAGCAGGTTATAAAATCAACACCTCCAACAAATACAACACGCAGCTGTCCGAGTATTTCTGCTGGAAAAGGAATACATTTTCTCCCTCGCCACGGCGAAATGTCCCTCAAACCCAGACACGTAATGATCCAGCTCTCAAATATTGAAACGAAAGGGGAAAATACAATGAGGCCCATCCAGGTAAGCTGCCGTCGGCCACAGAGCTGGACAGAGGCTGCCGCCCGACGTGAACCCCAACGCACCTGAAGCGCAGAGGCGAGTAGCTGCTGCTGTCCGAGGCCAGATCGCGCGCAGCGTGGCTCAACTCGTGGCGCGCGACGCAAAAGTGGGTCGTGAACCCGTTCTCAGTGGGTTGCGGGCCTTTTGAAAAGAAAAAAACAAAAAAAAAGTCAAGAAACTTTAGTTGTAGTTTCATTCAAATGCAGCAAATTTAGTGTAACATGGAATGTTTCCCTTTAACATCGCCACCTGCTGGCCGTGTGTTGTGTTGCCATACTGCGATAGTCTGTTCTATCTCTGGTTCAGACTCAAGTTGAAAATGTTCCTCCGTTGGGGTCGTGGCTTGTTATTAAGAGGTAACGGTGGGTCCCGAACCCAGATCAGTTTGGAACTCTAGCGAACACCGGCAGGTCATAGTATTGAAATCGTTGTTGATTTTCAGTTTCTCTCCCTACACAAATGCAAATGAGGAATTAGCTTTCTTCTTTGCGTTTGTGCCACATGTAAACGCCACTGATGCTTCGTTTCCTTGATAACCGGAGGCTAACCATGTCATTTGTGCATTTCTGACTTTCCATCCACATACAAATACAAACTAGCGTATCGATAGGGAAATCAAATATGTCTGTTTGAAAGCCAATTGTTTATTTTCTTCTAGAACTGTTAACAGACTCCTCCTCCTATGAAGAAGGTTTTGCGATTTCGAGATCTTTCAAAAATTCGACCAAACCCAACTGGTATGGAAATCTCCCTACATAGCAGGTTTCACAGCCCAAGTTAAACACTGACAAACACATGATTCTGCTTTAGGTTCAGGGTCTGAAGCCAAAATCGCTGCGTCTTCAATTTGAACGATTTTGCCAAAGCTTTGGAATCAGGAGCAAACTGTCTGTCTGTTCTGTTGCATATAGTGTTTTTTAAGTCAAGGGTCATTTTTGTCCTGAGTTAAAAATGCAATGGGACACAAACACATACTGTACAAGTAACCTTTTTTTAAAACACATTCCAAAATTCTAATATGCTTGTGTCTGTGTATATATTTGGGTAAATAGTGCAAGGATCACACACTCATCACAAACTTGAGCCAATGAACAAACGTATAGAGCAGCATTACCATCTATAAAAGCCAATTTAAATGTAGACAATGACAATATTGGGGTCTACTCTACAATTATGTTTTACTTCTGATGATAGCTCACCTAACTCCTACAGTCTGTACCTTTAATCGATAAGCCTATCCTGAACTTGCAGATACACGATGTGTAAGCTCTGTCATAATCGCAGGTTTTGATAAAAGTCCTGATATTTCTGTGGACACTCGTTAGTTCTCTGTCAAGCTGCTTTTGCTTCATTTATAATGAGAACAGCTGAGATTTAACAGGCATGGATGCTGGTTAACATGATTCAGTGTGGATGTTCACAATGACCCATGCAAAACACCAATGTGTGTTTAAGCCTTTAAAAAACTGACCACACTGGAGAGTTTGCACCTTGGGTGTGTGTGTGTGCGTGTGTGTGTGTGTGTGTGCCTGTAAAGATTTTAATATATTAGCACATGTGTGTCTTTCATAACTGCACCCTCCCTATAAAAGCAAATTTAAAAAGCCATCTATCCAACAGGGGAAAAGCTTTTTTTTCATACCTCAATAAAGTGATCCTGGATTTCAGTGTTTGCCTAACACTCTTTAATAATGGAGCACGCTCCCCCACATGAGGTCGGACAGAGAGAGAGAAAAAAAAGGTGTAACCCATAATGGGCTCGGTCTCGCTGGCGATTCCTGCCGCAGAATTAAAATGCAACATTATATGGCTTGGCCAAGGTTAGTCCGTGTTAGCTGGGGCACTTTTCGAGCCCCTCAATTGTGGTAATAAATTGAGTCTGATGGCTAATTTTAGCTGAAACCTAATACCTCGGGCTAAACTATGGGCCAGCGGGGACCATTTAATCAAAATATGTCTGGCACTGCCGCCAGTATAGAAACAAACTGAACAAAAAACCCGAATAAATATATATTTTACAAAATGGATACTGTACCTTCTGTCAGTCAAACAGAAAATGTTAACACACCGTGGGGGGGCAGAAACATCTGTCATTGTAAAATCCTAAATATCAACAGGGCTGGTGAAATAGTGAAAACAGCAGCCATGTTGGCTCTTTTATTCTGTAACATGAGCCTCTGCGTGAAATATTTACGACTCTACGGTAAAAGCAGCATCTGTGTTATCACTGTTATCTGGTGATGACCGTATATGGAAATGAGTCACATTATTCATATATATGGCAAAGGTACAGTTAATGGAGTACTGCCATCGCGCACATTGGAGCCGGAGACTTATGAGTAGAATGCGACGTTGTGCTGAGGCCCTATCACATTATTCAGGAAAACAGAGATTGTAAACACAGTCACTATGGATAAAAGAGGGGAGGAGGAGACATTGAACAGAATGAGATGAACAGTGGAGGGTGTCCGGGGTTGAACAGAGCACAACGTTACTGGCCAGGGCTCCGTTCACACTGAGCAGGCAAACGAACCTGGAAATATTAATGGCATCTGTTGCAAGTTAGTCGTTTCTATTACTATTTTTGTCTTTTATTTAAAAGAGCAATTCCCGAGCGATTTAGTCACCCGGAGGCTCAATGTGTGAAATATACATTTTATCCCTGTGTACTGGTATTAGAGGACTGACAGATTTTTGATTGGTCAAATTCATATTTTCAAAGAATTCCCTGCATCCATTGACCAGCATCTATCAATCTATCCATCCATCCACCCATCCATTTATCCATCCAGTATCTATCTCTTTTCATATAATGCTATCCGAGAGAGAGAGAGAGAGAGAGAGAGAGAGAGAGAGAGAGAGAGAGAGAGAGAGAGAGAGATGCCAACAATCTATTTCATTATTAATGGACTTTTTCATCATCTGACTGCATGGATTCACTATTAATCATTCCTTTTTAATTGGCTCACAGCAGCCACAACGTGATATTTCATTCGTTTCACTCAGCAAGATGAATCCCACCGTCCTCTGCGAGGACATAAATCAGCTGTGTCCTTTCAGCGGAATCAAAAATGTGCCTTCACCAGCCAGCGTACCTATTCCCCAACGCTCGGTAAATCACCCTCTGGAAATGTCTCTCAATTAGCCGGAGAGACAGAAGATCTCCAGGGGGGCTTCACCAGACTCGTGGCCTCCCCGTCCTGCCAAGAGCCACATCTCGCGGCCGCAATCGGCGCGCTGATATTGAATCGTTAGGTGCGGCGCGCACGGCGGACGTCTCTAATCTGCCCCCGTGCGCGGCGGCAGGCGAAGCTGCGCGGCGCGCAGACTGTGAACCCTCTACGTGTCGGCCTCCGCCGTGCGCCTGCAGGGTTTCAGTGGCAGACCCGAGAGGGCTAGCGTTGCGTGGCAGGAGGCCTTGGCGTGCCACTGCAATTAATGTATTGTCTTACTTAATAAGGTGGAAACGTTGGAATGATTAGCGATGGCTGTGGCGCGCACTCCGAGGGTCGAGTGGGGGATTAGTTACCAAAGTGCCGAGGCTCTGATACCCACTGCTGAGCTGGACGGCGAGAGGGAAACTACACTCTGACTGTATATGCAGTGTTATTGTTATTGTCAGATTAAAGGTTTTGACTCTAAAATGTCAGCGTTACTGGAACTGGGGGAAAAAAGTAACCTTGATTTAGACTTTGATTCGAGTTTATTTAATTGATTTTGAAAGAGGAGGACCTTGCAGTTTTATCCTCCTCATACTGGAAGCTGCTGGCAGGCGAATTTTTAGCCTGCTGTTTCTAGCTTCTCTAGAAATGTGGAATCCACCTTTGAAAGAGTACCGTATGAGATATTGTGCCATCAAGTGGTGAAATTGCATGTTGTGGCATAAAACCTCTCCCCGCACCCTCTCACCCTTTACAAGCAAATAGAACAACATAATGCAGATTTCAGATATCATTCAAACTTATTAGGTCTTTCCATTCTAGTGTTTCCATTCATGGCTACTGTAAACGCTCTCCATATACATATGTGTAAGTATAGTTCCATTCAAACCTATGACATTAGACCGAGCCATGAGGGGAAGGAGCTGAACCGTCCGTGTCCATCAGTTACTGTATATTTGAAAAATGTCACTTACAAAAATGAGGAAAAATGAAAATTAAACTGTTTTTCATATCGCATCCAATGTGCTATATCCAAAGGAAAAAAAAACAAAATAAAATATGCTCCTTACTATATGCCCCGCAATCGTAAAATGGGCCCCCTTTCTGGCCCCTGATGACCATTCCTAGGTCAGCCCCTGGTCATGTCGCAGTATCTGTTCACCCAACTGCACCAAACCCCATGCAAAACACAATAAAGTGATAAATAATTGTATCATGTGGCAGAGGACACCGCAGAGTATGTCCAATATTACAATTTACTGTAATAAGTATAACAGAAGGCCAGTTGGACATTTATGCTCTGGCAATTAATTTTCAGCATTACAGTCACTGAGGAGGTACAGATGCTCAATTACGGCTCAGCAAGTGTGTCGTAAATTACGAGTTAGCAGCGCGGCTGTAAAGATGGGACTTTGAAATCTTTAACTTTAACTACAACGCCAGCGAATGGACCTCCCAGCTTATTCATATGCTGTCTATTCATTGGCCTGGGCACCAGACATAATTCTTAGCTTACGTACCTGTGTGTGTCTGCACGTGAGAGGCCAGCGTAACTAAAACCACAGTATCCGAGCCATTGTGTCACACTATATGGAAATACGATATGACAGTAATTGTATTTTGCATACCTCCACGGAAAAATGAAATTATTAGCGACCCCTTTTTGAGTCAACACGGCCGCGGGCAAAACAAACACCAAGAGGCCGCCCGATTTTGTGAGAAAATATTTCTCCGGCAAAGAAATTAGCCACCATCGAGTGTTCATAATTTGTTTTTTATTTTCTCCCTAAACAGTTATAATTGCATCCAGAGGTGTGTGTGTGTGCGTGTGTGTGTGTGTGTGTGTGTGCGTGCGTGTGTGTGTATGTGCGTGTGTGTGTGTGTGTGTGTATGTGTGTGATTTTCTGCTATTGTTGCAAGAGCTAGGTCAAGTGCTTTGTCACTCACGCCCACATCAGTTAACAAGATTGTCTCTTACAGACAAGATTTGTTTACTGCAGGTGGGAGGTTAAGAGATGAACACACAAATCCGGGTTTCCATTGACTTTATTTATTTGTTTTTTTATTTATTTTGCTGTGACAGGAAAAAAAAAGAAGAAAAAAAACATCAATCACCCAGTCTGTTGGTGAAAAGGTGGCTCCAGTGCTGTATCTCCATGCTTTTCATCAGAGACTATAAAAAACCTATACAATGAACGGTTCCAATAATCAGGAACAGAGATTCACGATTCCCATTGTGAACATATTATCCCGGAAACACATTTTGAGTCAAACTGGTTTGAGACGTTCACTCAAATATAAATTCATTATGCGTTTGTGGTCAGCGGTCAAAGGATCCGATCTGATTTCAGCCATAAAGACTGGGCTTAACTATTTTTCCTGTGACCGTCATGTGAGATTGCCTTTGCCCATTGGCACAATTGTTCACTTCAACCGATGGACTTACTGATTCATCGATTTCTGATGTCGAAAGCCAGGTAACATTGGTCTCATAAATATGTTTTAGCCCCTTGAACATGTTATCTGGACCTTTTGGAAATCTTTGCAACTACGCAAAGATGAACTGAGTAGATTCCAATGGTCAAAGGTCACGATGACCTCATTCGATCCATGGATTCTTAAAATCTGTGTATCTTTGGCCTGTTGGTATTAAGCAGAACAAGTGTGAAGAGGCAGATGAGAAAATCTGTATCAATGTTTCGTAAAGTGCTGAGTCAGCATGCTGGTCAGTCGTGGGCTTTTGGCTCAGGATGGCGACTACACCTTGCCAGTGGTCACCAGGAAGCCCTTCAAATTGAATAAAACTGGACACAATGGACTGATTAAAGAGCTCCCGAGAGAGAGACGAAAAAAAAAAAAAAAAACACAGGCTGAAAATCAGGGAAGGGAGCCCGGGCACGACTATTGAATTAACTTTGTTTTAGTTTGGCCGTTGCCATGGCGTTGCCTGGTTACCAACAGTAACTTGAGGAAATGACAGTCCCGGTCCAAGGAATAGTCTGGCATGAAACCTCCCATAAAACTGAGTGCTGTTGTTTTTAGACTTGGATTTTGAAGTTAATTAATAAGCTTTAGAGGAGACTCTTTTTTCCTGGATTGTGGAACTGTGGCTGTTCCTCCCATTTTCACTCCCTTTTCTTTAATCTCAACTGGCTGCAGCAGACGGCTTCGTATTAAGATGAAAGAAGTATATTCATAGTGGGCATCGAATGCATAGAACTGTCCCCAAATGTAGATTACAGAATGAAATAGAATAGAATAACGTTTTGAGGACCATCATTCATTTACATAATGT
This sequence comes from Chascanopsetta lugubris, assembly GCA_016785325.1. Classification (NCBI taxonomy): domain Eukaryota; kingdom Metazoa; phylum Chordata; class Actinopteri; order Pleuronectiformes; family Bothidae; genus Chascanopsetta; species Chascanopsetta lugubris. Next base: position 33,478 of record JAFBJT010008748.1, on the reverse strand, counting down.
TGTTGCTACTGCTAATAATACTCTTGACGCAACAGACACTTTCTCATGATCGTTCTCCGCCTGCGGTGCTGGATGTACGGGAGCAACATTTGCATCATATTTTTTACGACGTATGATGGATTGAAATTTCAATGACTGCACCGTTTCAGCCACCGGCGAGAAACCCCCCGATTGCCACCAATCATAACATTGTAATTCCAACAACTGATGCAAGATCCTCACTCATGCCAGCCAGTCAGTCACATGAACACATTACAATACAGAGGCCTTCATCAGTCACATTGACAGCAATGGACACGCGTGCAGCTCACGTCCAACCCTACGGGCACTGATATCATGGAAAGACAAATAACACTTAGGTCATATACTCGACTCACTTCTATGGATCACATTAGTTTGAGTTCTTCCTTGTGTAATAAAATACAAGTTATGTGTGTTGAGTGACACGTGGGTTAATGGCATTAAAGGTACAGTGTATAGGCTTCAATGAGTGTTTTTCTCCCGGCGGTTCCTCTGTTAGGGTTAGAGTTGGTGGATCGATATAGTATGATATAGTATAATATGTTTTATAATTTATAGATAAATGTGATCAATTAATATATGAAACAATGATTGGATTCTTAGTGTTATAGAAATATTATATTTTATAATGTATAATATGGTTGTCCGTGGATCAAATTGAAGATATTTTCTTGAATATTCGACTACAAAATAAAACACAGCGTCCATTTTGCGATTGTGATGCTTTACGTTAGCGGAAATGAGTGGAATTAGAGTGCTTTTATTGTGAAAGGTTGTGAACTCGGGTCTCACAAATGAATGGGCGTCATTCTGAAGTATCTGCAGAACATCAACACGGGAGAAAGACCACGACATAACAAAGTTTGGAGCAGAAAGTTCAGGAGAATCTGCAACATCAGCATTTTTATTCCCTTCAAAAAAAAAAAAAACTAAAACAAGTGCATCATTCTTTTCCAAGCATCTGACAGCAAAGTCTCTGCCACTGACATGTATATTTACACTGCATGTCAACATGATGTTGCTGATCATTATGGAAAACATGATGGGATTATTGTGGGGGGGATTGAGGGTGGGGGGGGGGGGGGGGGGGGGGGGGGGGGGGGCAAATCAAAGTGACACATGTGACACACACTTAGTGTATACGGGTGGAACCACAGAGCCGGAGTCCCTGAGGCTGTGGTCAGCTGATGTTTCACTGTGATGTATAAATGCAGACGGTCCCTTAACGTTTCTCTGCTCCTGATCCCGTTTTAATTGATTTCTCATAGACCTGCGGTCTGTTCTTGTCAGTGAAATAGAGTCTTTGGGGTTTCTAATTTGCAGATCTCTTGATTTATACCGCCCCCCCCCCACACACACACACACACACACTGTGATTATTACAATTATGTGGCTTTTGTAATTGGTGGATATCGAGTTGATGCTTTTTTTCTTTGAGTGGGGAAAAAACAGTTCTTTTAAAATGCGAATGTTGCCAGGGACAATGAAGCTGTGGTCTGATACACGGACTCACTTGTGGTTCGGGCAGTGTGTGTTTGTGTGTGTGTGTCTCTGTGCGCGCGTGTGTGTGCGCGACAAGTACAGTGTGAGCATGTGTGTGTTCACGTTCCTGCGTCCTGTGCGTCCGCTGCGTGTGCTGACCACAGCGCCGCCGCCGCCGCTCCCTCTCTGTCTGCTTGCGAGTGTAATGTGTGTGTATGTTTATTTAAGTGTGTGTTTGTGTGTGTGTTTGTGGAGCAACTGTGATGTGGAGCACCTGCCCTCTCCGCCCGGTCCTGCTGCCGCACGGCGGCTACTGGGCTGGAACCTTCCGGATGACATCATCAAACAGTGACAAGGCAGACAGGTCAGGGCGCCTGCGGTTGTTGCTGGAAAGGGCGACTCCCAAAAGTGTGTGTGTGTGTGTGTGTGTGTGTGTGTGTGTGTGTGTGTGTGTGTGTGTGTGCACGTCCACACTTGCTGTGTTTGTATGTTGATTTTTCAAATGGAATATCAACAGGTCAGCTACATATTTGTGTGAGTGTGTGTGTGAGTGTGTGTGTGTGTGTGTGTGTGTGTGTGTGTGTTAACACCCATTTAGTGGTCAAGGTCTGATGTCTCATATCTCAGGATTTCTTTCCTTTGATGAGCTGTGAGCAGCTGACCAATCAGAGCAGTCTGGAATTGTCTGTGAGGAAAGCGGGGAGGAGCTCTGCAGAGCGTTTCAGGGAGAAATTGACAACAGGAGCTGGAATGGTGGACATTTAGAAGAAACTAGAGCATTGTCTGAACATCTGGGACTGTGAAATAAGAATGGTTGCGTCAGTGTGAAGGGCTGGTCTGCTTGAAATGTAACTTTGATGAGTGAAACAGTGAAACAGTTCTGTTTGATTCAATTAAGAGAAACGCTTTTGCGCCGGCAACTGCCGGGCAACATGTCTCCAATAGAGAACAATGATTGCGACTTGTGTTTAATGGTTTACGTCATTTATCTAGAAACTTAAAAAGTAACTAAGTCAACTTTTTAGTCTGTCATAGACCAAAGATATTATTATTTTAGTTTCCACACAAAGTTGCATTTAAAATTACAGTTGTGTTTCTCTTGGTTTGGACACATTCTCACAATTGATATTTAAGAAAATATATATTTCTCCTCACCGCAGTGACAGTCTCAAGGGGGTCGTTCCCCACTTCATCATGGAACTACGATATAATAATAATATTTCCTTAAATTTTATTTTATTTTATTTTTTTATTTTTTTTTATCAACTTCTTTTCAGTTTTCTTTTGAAAACATGTTTCACGGAGTAAAGTAAACAAGAGGCAGGAATCCACCCGACTCTGCAGGCTCACGTCCTCTTTGAATAATCTCCCCACTGCCAAGTTTCAAACCTCCCTCAAAATGCTTTCTGTGCCGATTCTCCGTGTTTGCCTTCTTCACTTTCACTCCGGTGCTGTGCATGTGATGGTCTGTCTGGACCTCAGAGGACGGGTTCGTGAGGGTGCCTTCCTTTTCCATTTGCAGATTTAGAGGATATTATGGCCTATTTCCACCTGCAAAACCAAAACCTGAGCGCTCCCTCCTGCTGACCTGCTGTTTGTCAGGATCTGTGTAATTACCAGTGTCTGTCCCTCACTCCACATCTCATATCCTGAGCACAACATTTGCCCAGATTTAACTTTGAAATGGTCCACGCTCAAAAACAACAACTTGCTCCGGCTCGGCGGCGGCGGCGGCGGCGGCGGCGGCGAAGGCGAAGGGGCGGGGGAAGATGCCGCATGCCAGGCTGCAAAAGCAGACAAAATATCTCCTGTCCACATCATAATCAAATCAAATCATTTTTTTTTTTCCGACTTAACTACTGACTCGCTGCGAAACAGGAAGACGGCGTGTGGCTGCCCAAATAAAATAACCCAGAATGCAGTGCGGGAGCAGAATACGGTAGTATTGGTGTTTCAGCGAGTGCTCCCGTGGAGCAACAGTTTAGATTCAGGAACATTCCTATTTCAGGAACTTTAAATGTTAAGTAAAGAAACATTATGAGAGGAGGGCTGAATGGAAAGCTGTGTGTGTGTGTGTGTGTGTGTGTGTGTGTGTGTGTGTGTGGATATAGATGCATGTGGATTAGAGGAGTCGACACTGTGTGTGTGTGTGTGTGTGTGTGTGTGTGTGTGATTTGGACATGCACCTCTAAGCACACCTAAGTGTATCTAGCCAAATGTTTTTATATGGTTCCATGACGGGGGAGAGAGTGTGTCTAACAAAGGAGACTATTTCGATGGGGCCGGTCAGTGAAGGAGTGCTGGACTCATAATGACATAGAAAACAAACAGTGGTGAATGGGCACATGGTCCCCCTGTAACCACAGGGCCCTTAACGGGAAGAGCTTGTCCAGCGGTGCGCGGCCCACCTCCAGCAATACAGGAAGACCCAGGCGCCAAGGAGTTAAAGTACACCTACTGTGTGTGTGTATGTGTGTGTGTGCGCATACAGTGTGTGACAACATATACCTGATGATACGATATAGACACCCTCCAGCGCACGTGACAGCCGCTCCCGCACAGTCAAATCGCTGTCCGACACGTATTAACATACAAACACACACACTCGGCTTCTGTCTGGCGGTCTCCGGGGAGACGTCCCCAATCAAGCAGCAGCAACAATATTATCCTGCCATTCACTGTCGCGGTGTGATTGATGAAGCGGCGGCGAGGCGGGACTCAAACCAGATCCCTCGTGTGGAATAACAGGGCGCAGACAACGCTCATATTAAGGCCGGGATTGTTGATACACCAACGAGTTAATGGCCAAGAAATACTGAGACGTCCCCTCGTCGGGGAGCCGGGATCCCAAGTCTGATCACCGATGACACGTTTGGCAGAGAGAGAGCGAGGGAGAGAGAGAGAGAGAGAGAGAGGGAGAGAGAGAGGGAGAGAGAGAGGGAGAGAGGGAGGGAGAGAGTTACACTTTTTTTTCTGTTTTCCACAATAAAAAAGCTGTGACCAAGATTTGAATGAATGCAATCTTGAGACTTTAATTAGAGTTGTGTTACTGTTGGATTTTCTTGTTCAATGGTCTGATTGTTTTAGTCTATTGATCGTCACATGTCCCAATATCTGAATTATACAAAACTATGAATTGTATCTCGTGCATTTAATCATCATGATTTATCTTTTTTTTTTTTAAATATGATTTGATACAGTTCATCAAGTTTTGCAATGAATACAATGTATTATTCACACATAAATCATTTTTACACCATTTGAGTCAATCCCAAACTAAATTGTGCCGGTTGCGGGGAAGAAACTATTGAATTATAAAAGTAGATCAGAACAAAATATCTATTTTTCATAACGGTTTTAAGTCCTATCTCTATTTGGAAACAGAGCTTTTACTTCACAACTAGAATTTTTTTATTTTTTTATTATACAACCATATTTTCACATATATCACATACATCATTTCAAACATTATAGACTCTATTTACGATATTTCTTTTTAAAACCAGCCACTATTTGTACATTTCAACGTGCAAACTAGTTATAAGATGGTTGCCAGTAAATGTTTCCATCACTCTCTTTAACTTCATTGTGGAAGGACACTCACACCAGGGATAGGAGGGATATTCTATTTGTAAAAGACTGAGCTTTTCATGACTTTTTCCATATCAGACATGCGCAGCGTGGGTGGTGCACGGTGGCCAAACAACAGATGCAGATATTTGTTTACCTCTCCGTTTACCCCCCCCACCACCACCACCACCACCTCCTCTCCGTCACCTCACACATATGTTGCAGAGACGCTGCATTTAGTTTTATTGCTCACTTTTAATATTTGTTTTCTGGCAGAGCCACAGATTGTGAGGTTTTCTGAGGTCTGTGGCAGAGGTTGTTTTCAAATGGCTCCTTAAGGTCACTGCTAATCTTGCCTCAGCTTTATCTGTACAAGCCCATAAATCTACATATTAGACTGGAAACAAGAACGAATGATTCCGACGGAATGGATCTGCACAAATGGGCAGATCCAAGATCTGTTTTGTTTCTTTCGTGAAAGGAGATTTTGTATTTTTATATCCAAAGTAATTGTAAACCTCTTAAAAGTTTCCAATGGGGGAACGTGTTTACAACTCCCAGCAAATGCATCAAATGCATGTCTGAAACGATTGGTCCAGCCCCCTTTTCTTGAAGACCGCCCCCTTTGGAAACTAGTGCACTGCCACGTCCACAGGAATATGAGAGGAATTTGGGAGACAATTCTTTGACCTCTGCCATTTTTGCAAGGAGAAAGCTCATCATAAAGGAAACTAAAGGAAACTAGTCTGAAATATGTTAAATATTAAATGAACCTAATACATTTAAAGGTGCAGTGCAGTTTTTTTTTCAATTTCTAATGAGCTCAAATGTATTCTTTTTTTCCCCTTATCCTTAAATGAGCCCATTGATGTATATTTACACAAGTAGCAGGTCCTCCCAATGGGGGCCGCCATGTTTTTACAGTAGCCCAGAGTGGACGTACTAAACATCTTTTGAGTTTTAATGACAACTGAAGTGTATCAAATGCTCCTTTGCATGCTGGGAATGGGAATGATGAGTGTGAGGTGAACATGCAACGTCACCACTAGATATCACCAAATCTTACACACGGCACCTTTAAGGAGCCTGTTGGAACTAAGCAGGGAAGGAGCTGCCATTATAGTTAGTCACTAATGATGCAAGTGCATCAGCATGTTAGTTTGGATCACTTAGGAACACACACACACACACACACACACACACACACACACACACACACACACACACACACACACACATTTCTGACTGTTTCTCTCACATGCATTTGAACACATATTTAAACAAGGCCTCTGAGGTGCAGCCCCATCACCTGTGACTGATGCCTGTGAGAGTGCTTCTTAATTCATTCCGCTTGTTTGCATGTTGCCATGGCAACCGTCAGCAGCTACTCAGCGGCAGCTTTCCTGGTCTCCACCGCGCGACCCACCGGTCCGCTCACGTTCTCACATTCAGAAAACATCGGAAGGAATTAAGAAAACAGATGGCTCATTCGCTCTGACCTTCATGTTAATAATCAGGAATCTTAAAGGTGCAGTGCGTACGATTTGGGGCAATTTTTTTTGTCACTTCCTCTGTCAGGGGCCGCCATGTTTGGCCATAATAACCTTGGCGATAGTCTTTCGAGTTTGAATGACATCAGACGTCCACCGTGGGTTCTCCTGCATGCGCAGAAGGTTCGGGGCGCGGTGTATGGACACAGTATGCCACTTCACCCCTGGATGTCATCGAATATTACACACTGCACCTTTAAAATGTGTGGTGGGACGGACACACGTGCGAACTCAGGCCCTGAAATTCTGCAGAGTTCAACTAATTCGATCCGAACGAATGAAGCAGAAAAGCAGGGGGAACATTCTTCACCGTAACACCTCTGTGCGACGTCTGGACGTGCATGTGCGCTGACCGCAGCAGCTCCCCCACTTAGTTTTATTACACCGGGTCATTATGTTCTTCCGCGCCTTGTTCTACTGGCTTATTTTTTTTTCCCGTACAGTCGCACTTAATACTGCCAAGTACTAATTGGTATGGTTACTTATTCTCCAAATGTATCTTTTTTCTGTGTGTGTGTGTGTGTGTGTGTGTGTGTGTGTGTGTGTGTGTGTGTGTGTGTAAGAGAAAACCAGACACAGACCAGCCAGGATTGAGACGAGCTGAACTGGCAGAATGTCTGGTTCATGCCCCCGCTATAACCGGCAGTCGCCAAGACATATATTGGGGGTTCCTGTGCATTATGGGATACGGCGCTGGCAATAAACAGAAACAGAGGAAATCTGAAATGAGGTGGCTGAGACTTTTTATGACTTGTCCTCTTCACAATGCAGATGTCTGCAACCCCCCCCCCCCCAACACAGAAGGAAAGACAAACACACGCACCAACACACACACACACACACCTCCACACACACACACACACACACACACACACACACTCCATCGTCTCAAAAAAAAAGAGAAAAGAATCAAGCTTATAACCTGCCATGAATCAAACCTACGACTGAGGCCACAAAACAAGGACACACACCAACGTCTGGCTGAGGAGTCGGCTGTTCCTCGATACATCCTGTATGGCTGAAGTCTTCTTTGATCTAATGATCTCAAATTTGACTCCCAAATCAAATGACATCAAACTTTATTGTCATTTAGACTGAACATACTGGTCGTGGAGGCAAAATGAGAAAGGGTCTCTCGAGGATCTCTAGACGCACACCAGCATCCCTGCCAACACACACACACATACACACACACACACACGCACGCACACACACACAACCCCGAGACGTTTTGCAGCCTGTTGATTGTCAGTGGCCTTTTCCAAAGTGCTTTTGTCTTGGATCCAATGAGTTGTCTGTTGATTTCAGTCTGTTGACCCATGAGTCAACCTGTTATTACTGCAGAGGCTAATTTGGACCTTTCGTGGTGATATCAACTGAAACAAGTGCAGCGCAGTTCTGTTTCTGGATCGCTGACTTGGGTTGGTACCTGGATGCTGTCAGATGTTTACCAACTCGATAATACTGAGATGTTGCAGTATGTATTTGCTGTCCAAATAAGTCAGTGCAAGCCTTGTTGATTTTGCGTTGCCCGCCTTGTGATGCAATTCATGTGAACACATCATTTCCTTTCCAGTAGCTGCACACACAAACTCTGTCTTGCGTCCTTTGAAGGACCCCGCGCTTGACGTCAGCAGCGTCCTCCGTCAGCTGCACAGAAAGTGTGGGCCAAACCCTGATGAGACGGCCTGGTCTTCATTAGGCATCACCACCAATTGTCACTGAGCGACAGGGTATCGATGCCATTCGCCACACAGCAACGTAGCATTAAAAAGTAACTACTTTTTGTTTTCTTGATTATCATTGCTCAGCTCAAACCAACAGGATGCTGTTGGATTTTTTTTATTTCAGTCGGGTGTTGCCGGGTTAAAATATTACATCAGAAAATCCCATCACATGTGATTTGGCAGCTTTTTGTCCCAGTGATTTTCCAAAGTTTAGATAAGCATTAATGACCTGAGCAGGGAGGGAATATATGTCCAGGATTCCAGCAAATAAATTATGAAAGACAGAATAAAAGAAATATGCCATAGTAAAAGCTTTTTTAATATTAGTGCGTACGACACCGACTATCCCACTGACTTATGTTTTCATAGAAAAGTTGATATCTTCCCAATATATCACTGCAACCTCAGGTTTCTTTTACTGTGACCGTCACATTCATTTTGAATCACTCTCTGAAATCTCGCATTTAAACGAGATTTCTATTATACACTATTAATGTTCATATCTAAACATTAATCGTGAATCTTCACCCCAGCTGCTCTCATCATCGCGTTCCTCCGTCTCCTTTGATTCGGGTCTGACTTTGATATCAGTAAGTTTGATTTGGAAGGGAACGAGTGAAGTCATCCTGTGAACTTGAACTGGATCCACGCACATTGTTTGGATAGGTGCACAGAGGGGCCTTGAGAGATGCAGAGTGTAGCTGTAACATCACTTTTTTTTATTTTATTTCTCTGTCCTGCCACTGTGCTTTGGCTCAGGACTCAAGGAGAATTATTCGGTGGGTGGGAGGTGAGGGGAGGGAGGGGGGAGGGAGGGGGCGAAGTTAAGGATTGACAGAGGAATTCATACAGATGTTTCTTGGAGGCAGCGCAAAGATTAGTGGGTGTGGGATATTTGTTATGTTTCTATACAAAGGGAACAACCCCCGCAATGTGTTAATCATATGTATATATATCCATATATTCATATATATATATGTGTGTGTGTGTGTGTGTGTGTGTGTGTGTGTATTATCAACTACTGTAATATTTTTGACTAATTATCATAATTGTCATATATTTGTATTTCCAAACCTCTTTCAAACTGTTTACTCACGCACACTGTACGTCTGCACACGTCTTATCAATGTACTCAAAATAACAGCAATGTACTATAAACACATTCCAGCACATTTAATATAAAACGTCTTTTGGTTCATACTTTGTCCGCAAAAATTGCGTGCAGGTAAAGACCGCAGATGTTTTGTCATTCTTTATTCCTTGAGTGAGGAGATTCTCATGGTCAGAGTCGCCACTTCGCAACTCTCCCAGTCGGCGCCTCGATACGACGCGCAGTGGACCACAGCTCACACTCGAACTCGCACCTCTCACCAGGAGGTTCCCGCACAGAGAAGATTGTTGGACCACTGAGCTAAAAGTTGAAGCCACTGTGACGGTTCCTGGCAACAGGCAGCAGCATCACGGCCTGAGTTATAGGATATTACTACATGTGAGATCCCACCGAGCGTGAGTTATGCTCCCACTGCCCCAGGCCATCTTTTGATCATGATTCATCGCCGCGTGTTCTGACCTTGTTTTTGATACATGGAGCGGAGAAGTGAAGGTGAGTCGACGTGGAGATATTTATTTTATGCCGTCGCCTGGATCTCGACCATTGCGGAAAATGCAGATGTTTGAGATTTAACCACTGAATCATCACTGATGGGTGATTAATGCTCTGCTGGGATTAAGTGAGTTATTTGGCTGATCGAGAGTCGCATCAATTTAAGTTAATGGGGCATAACACCACCAAGCAGTGATTGTCTTATCATATCATAGCAACCATAACAACGCCTCTATAGTATTTTCTACTCTCCACATGCCCAAATATCTGTGCAGCGCTCGTAATCAAAACGTTTATTAAGTGTAAAATAGATAATGCAAAAAAGTACTCAAACTATGGCGCAGCAGATATTATTGTGGGTGGGGACTGATCGTCTCACATTCAGGTTCAGGTTCAGGAAACTTTATTTATCCCTGATGGGGCAATTTATGCAATTTATCATCCATGGTCAAAGTTTGTATGATGAAGGATCCGTCCTGCGGATGCATTGGGACACATAATAAGTGATTTGACCTGGGATCAGCACGTTTCGGGTCTTTCAACAAATCAGCTTTTTTGGTCAGTCTCCAGCTTGTGTCCCAGCGGAATTCAACCATGAGTTGGCGTTTTTTGTGCAAAGACATCTTGTAGATTTTTTTATTTTTTTTTGCTGTTTGAACTTCGTTCCTCCCTCCTCTGCTATGATGCCCAGCCGTGTGAACACAGTTTGCCACCCTTTCCCCCTGCATTCTTCCACGTGCTCCTGGTACTTAGCACGCCTTCTCTCGTTGCCTTCATCCATGCGCTCTTCCCAGAGAACAGTGAGCTCCAGAGTGATCCGTTGCTTGGTGGACTCTGAAACTAGGATCATATCTGGTAGCAGGCTGGAAGCTTCAGCTGTTGGCCAAGATCCCCTTCAAGTTTCCTGGTGGTGAGGAGGCCTGTCTTTGCCCCAGTTTGTACGTTTGAGGAACATGATGGTCTTTGGCTACTGTTGGGCTTTGATGTTGTTGATGGCAATGGCATTAGAATAATACTAGGCTGGAAACATCAACTGTGTGGGACCTATAGAAGTACTGATACCGTGTTGGTAGCCTACAAGGGACGCCAGTGCTTTGAACACCCCCCTGAAGCCCCCGCTGTTTCTCAAACATGTCAGGTAGTTCTTTGTACACTAATGCATGCATGTAAGTGCTATTTTTTTTCCCTGTAAAATGTACAATATGTGGGATTTGGTGTTATCTTGAGGTAAATTTGCATATTGCAGCTCAGTACCCCCTCTCCACACTCAATGGGGAACCAAGGGTAGCCTGTCAATCATCCTTAGAATTTCAATGGTTTGCCTATTCTGGGCTGAATGGTCAAAAATGGTAAGGCAACTGTCTGCCATCTGTGCACCCGACCTGCTCCCAATGGTAATATACTGGTCCCATTACATCGTATTTAAACCAAGTGCTTTTGCCAAGTCATACCATGATCATTCCGTTCAGTCTGTTGTTGCTTTACTGTCATTGCTCGTTGTCAGATTGTAAACTCCAGACCAAAACAAATGAGTGATGCCTCCATTTGCCAGTGTTTGTCATGCCTGGTTTCGAACTCTTAATCCTAATTTTAGATAATAATCTCATTTTCATTACTTGTGCACTCGACGGGTGGTACGGAACGTGGTTGTCCTTTGGCCACAGGTTCACCACATGTAGGGAAAAACTCTACAGTCAGAGCCACTCTGATGAGTCACCAGAATAATGGACCATGGTAGGAAACCTGATACAGTCTGCATCTCCCTTGCGAGGGCAGTTCAGTGCAAACAGTGTCATTACCACAACCTGAGGCCTCGCAGGCCAGGACCTCATGTGGTGAAGTGTATGCCAAAAAAACGAAGGGAGAAGGGCTGAACACGATGCGAGCGGGGGCTGAGGGGTGGGGTCTATATTCAGACAGCAAAGATTTGGGGGTGATGGGCCAAAGTCATTGTTTTATCTGGAGCGAACGAGATACTTGTATCACAGCAGCCATCCAAGAATAATGTGACAACTTGATGACTCAGAGAGAAAATAGAAATTTGACCCAAATGAAGCTTCGCCTGTCTCACCTGGTCAGGACTCAAAGTGGAGCTGGACATGACAGTGGTTTCCCAACAACAGACAAGCTTGTGTCTCTCTGTCTCGTTTACGTATTTGCTTGCTGGCAAGCAAGTTCAACTCATGGCTGCAGAAATGATGGATGGAGACAAGGGCGACATTATCCTTGTTACAAAACCTGAATGTAGGGGAGGCAGCTACGAAAGTAGAAAGGGGATTCTGATAATCTGCGGTTTACTCCTGGCACCTCCGATTAAAAAGGTCAACTGTAACAAGAACTGAGGAGAAGGTGAAAGCACCCACTGGTGCCAGAAATATGGGAATGAACCATCACTGCCAAATGGCCATAGTTCTGAGAATAATCTAATCAAGATGATTACAGCGTAGGGAGTGTGTGTCTCAAAATGAGATGTCGGAATAGGTGCAAAAATTGCTGAACTCAGCACCTGCCACACCTCCACCACTTTTTGGGGTCCAGCACTTTGTAACCAGGTCCTCATACTTGGTTTTCTGTCTTCCCAACCATTTCTCTCTTTGCTTTGTCAAGTCTTTCAGCAGCATTGGTTTCTGAGCCTAATGGGCAACCAAAATACTGAAGGTCGCACTCATGCTCCGTTGTTGTTTGGATTTTTTTATTTATTTATATTTCTGTGTTTCAGATCTGAAATACAGTCTGTGGTTATCACAAGTCGATGATACTTACTCAAACATTTGGGTAAATAATTGATTTACACAATGTGATGCGTATTATCTAAAAAAGTATTGTTGGTGATACCTAAGGTTGTCAGAGACCAGCATTGTGCCATTTTCTGTTTGTCTGTGATGGCAATGATGAACTCATGCAACAGTCTAGTGGTTTGTAAATTGCCAGACTTTAGTTTCTTATCACTAATAGTTGTATTTACACAATATCAAAGTGGAGACAGTTTGTCATGATTATCATACTTAATATGTCCCTGTCCTGAGTTTATTCTCAGCAATCGTCCAGAATCCAACGCAAAAATCCCATTGACGTTTTGCTGAGGGAAATTGTGCGATGAGAACTTCTGGGTTGGCCTCCTTTAATAAGTCATCCCATTGTTAGAAAAGTGCTGTTAAAATCTTTATGAGGAAGGAACTGATTACACCACATGAATAATTCACACGGTTCAGTTTGGTGTGAATCATCAACAAACGCACAACATGTGTTTCAACAAATTGGACACAATATTCAAAAACCTCTCCAGCAGCGGTGAAGATGACGAATGGTGATGAGTGAGACACTTCGGACGTCAGTGCTCAGCATCTCCCTCTTGAGAAGTGGTTGCTATCATGTGGCCTGTCAAAGGCTGTTACCATCCACAGCTGCTGTGTGTTCACTGCCAAGGGCTTCCCTGCCCGACACATGGCTTTGGAACATGTGACTATTGAGAAATGGAAAAACAGTCCGGAGGAGAGGAAACATTGGGAAAACAAAGGGAGTAGCGAACAGTGACCAAAAAGCATGGGAGCGACGGTGCAAGTAGAGCAATCGTATATTTGGCTGAACCCGACTAAACAGAATGCAAACATTTTGTATAAAAGGTGCAGTGTGTAAGATGTTAGTATTTTTTTGTCACTTCTAAAAATATTTCAAAAATAATCACACTATGACATTTTCATGAATTTATAATCTCGTAAAAGTTGTTTTTTCTTCGAGGATCCTCTCCATGGAGTCCGCCATGTTTTTACAGACGTAAAAGTGGACCTACTAAACATTTTTTGGAGTTTGAATTACAATTGAAGTCTCCTACATGCTCAGAGAAGTAACGGTGAGGTGATTGAGACAACACGCAACCTCAACCTTTCAAGGTCATCAAACAGCTCATTGGTCCATTTGGAGACAAAATAGTGTCTTTTTTTTCCATGTGCAATAGTCTGGGTTCGTATTAACTTTGTAATAGAGCCCACAGTGGAAAACAAATGCCAGGCCTCTTAACCTCGAGGGTCACGAGCAGTGCCCTGTCATCGCTGCAGTCCCCCCAGTCACTCACACAAAAGGCTCTGCTTCATGTCCCCACGCATGCAACACATTATGTCTCAGACAGTGTGTAAGCACAGGTCGCCCCTGATTTGAGGACACCCCTTGAATACACACACACACACACGCACACACACACGCACACAGGGGTAATGGAAATGAAGCAATGTATCTCCATTACTCTTTACTTAAATAGTCCTGAGGGCAACAGACTGCAGCTTTCAAGTAGGGACTGGCCTTTGCAGGGATTCCCCCATTAAACTGGTGGCCCTTTGTGGTGGCCAAGGTTGGGGTTATGCTTTATGTTTTCAAATTGTTTACATTTTAGCGGCTTAAAGATGCTGTACGGAGGATTTAGCAAGTCAAATGTATGTACACACTGTTATGCTGGCACACCGTTGGCAATGAGCACAAGATTATATGTCAATGTTGCGCAGGTGTGATGAAGCAGGGTTCCATTACGGCTGGGACACCGTGCTGATGTTTACTCAAGTTTTACCCCGACCATGCGCTCTTCCTGGTTTGCCAGACGTGATTCAGCCTCAGTGGGCGGAGAGGAGCACTGAGCCTGGGCAGAGCTAATCGAGGCTGTGCAAGATAACCGTGAAAAAGTTAGTCAAGAGCACATGTGCGTATGCACTTGTGGATTTCCTCGAAAAGTCTCCTACACGAAAATCAGTCTACAGCAGAGGTGTCAAACATAAGGCCCGTGGGCCAAAACCGGCCCACCGAAGGGTCTACTACGGCAGATGACTTTGCAAGGTGTGTTTCATAAAAAGATAGTTGGATCAAAAGAATGTACTTTTCTGCTCCAAAACAAAGGGTCGTCCCCTTTGTTTTTGGACTTGTCCTTCATTTACTCCGTGAAGTTACTATGCTGTGATTTTACTGGCCCCGCCCACCTGCGATCAAATTTGGACATATTAGTTCGACCGCCCTGGTCTACAAACTTAGATAGGCAACCAAGATGGATATAGGAGAAATCACATCACATAAAAAACAAGGAGCATGGTTTTTGATCTACATGTACAATCTTGACAATGTCTGTGACTATATTTCAACTCACTGACCTGACTTTGACTGTGAGGCAAAACATCATCATCTCAGTAAACACCGCGCATGATACCAGAGAAACCAGAGAAAAACCAGAAAGAACTGCAGTTTCGACTGAAAGAGAATCAAAAGAGCGGAACTGTCTGCAAGTGGAAAACATTCAATGGCAACAATAAAAGTGTGGACAGCAGTGTGGGGGGAGGGGGGGGGTTAGGGGAGTGTTGTGGTCGGAGAGAATGCATCTGAGGCGATGAGTAAAAAACCAATGTTCTCACTCCTGATGTCATAGGGCTCGGGTGCACCGGCCGGTGAGCAGTCGGTTCACCTCTTCCTGTCCCGGCACGCGAAGGACGCCCAGGGGAGTGAGATGTCAGCGTCGGCGCAGCGGTCACCATCATCAACACTAACATCATCAAGTGCTGAAGGTAGAGTCCATACGTCTTTCATGACTCCATTTTTTAACCTACTTAGGATGAAGGCTTTCTTCCCAGCTTTTCTTTCTTTACCTGTTTCAATATTTTCCTCCCATTTCCCTAATGGAGTATTAATACGCTCACATTTCATTTGAAGTGCTCATTTTCTTTGGTTTGATTTCAGTTTATAAAGCTCCCCCATCATTAGCTCAGTTGGGTATCGGGCTTTCTCTCATGTGTCATCACTAAAGCCTGACTTGCACCAGACCGGTGTCCCGTTTCCCGAAACTCTCCGGTCGTAAAGATGCTAAAGTCATTCTGGAAATGTCAGAGTTTAAAAAACTGCCCTTTTCCTGCATAATACGTCCAGAGCTGCAGCTTTCTGCACTGGCCACGTGTTTCTTGATATTTATATAAAATAGCAAAGTGTGCACTTGATTTTTCTGGTTTTACTCAATTTTCTTTTTGCCGATGATGGGATTTTACCTCCCTCTTGTTTTCCTTTGCCCCCCCCCCATCACTTCATTTCCCATCTTTTCTGTCTCACCACAGCCTTTCACTGTTTGGCTGAGAGCAGTTGGATTGGACAAGCCAGGATTTACACGCACAGGAAAGATAAGGGGACATTTTTACGGCACGGCCGCTATTTCAGAGGTGTGCGCGAGAGCCGGGGAGCCATTTTTAGACTGCAGACACGGCTGGAAAATTGGTGTAAGCTACTAAAAAACGGGTTGTAACATTTTAGGGCCACATGGCTTTTCACGGAAACACCTCCCTGTACAAAAAATATACTTTATTAATCATGTAGCTATTAGCATGATTGTCTGTATCCGGGCAAGGGGGAGGGAAGGTGTTATACTCTATAGGATTTCTGCATGTGATAAAAATCCATAATTCTACCGCAAAATATAAATTCACTGGCTCAGTCGTACTAAATGTATATATAGTTTTTGAGAATTCAAATGCATTCTCCAGACATATGGCACATAATTATATACGTAGCTCTAACAAATGGAAGGTGCCCAGTGCAACCACAGTTTGACCTGCTGGTCACTGAGCCTGTTCTACTGGTGCATTGGTTTAAGGGCCTTGTTCAAGGACACCTGAGTGCTCATGAAAAGAACGCATGCTCAGCAGTTTCTCCTATTCTACAATTGCTGGAAAATGGTGATTCCCAAGCTCAATCTGGACTGCCAGCAATAATACTGGACCCAGCATAGAATTTGTAAGAATATATATATTTTTTCATTATAAAAAAAGTGTATGGACGCCTTTCCCTCTTTAACTTCTTTCAATCAAAGTTTAAGATTTAAGTTTTCTCTTTTATGCTTGTTTATCTGTACATTCATATGTACGTGTGACGGGAAGCAAGCAGAGAAAGCTTTTCATTCTGTGGTTTTAACCGTGTTTGTCTGTGCGTATGACAACGAACTTCTTGAATCTTGAATCTAAGTCAAATTAAACCGGTGATTCTCAACTGGTGGGTCGCAGACCCATTTTCAATTGATCCCTGGCCTTTGACTGGGAAAAAAATTTGGAAAAAAATTTGCTTTTATTTTGAAGAGGATTTTTTCATGCACTGGAGTGCCAATGCATAGGCACACTCCTTAACAGTGGGGGGCAATGATGCCCCGTAATTCGATGACGCACCCGCCATTTCTCAAGTAGAAGAAAAGCAGCAACGTTTGTTATGCTAATTGAGTAGAGTTTTTTTATTTCTTTTATTAGAGTGTTCTGGGCCCCACTGACTTCATTGTGTGTCTGTATCAACTTTGGCACTATGACAACCAAAGGTGTGAAACCACACATCACAGTCGTTCCTCATCTCCAGTGTCACGGCGGAGACCAGGTGAAGCTTTATTAGCGTCAAACCTCCGGCCTGATGCCCCCTCACTGTGCAGGATACGCAGTCAGTGTAACTGGCAAAAGGCACAGGCACGACTTCCCCAGTGGTTCCCCTGTGCCTGTCGCTGGTGACCTGCTGCCCTGTGTGGTAACGGTGTCAGTGGGACACAGAGTCTTCTGTGCAGCAGCAGCACACTGGCCTGTTGTGACTGTGGCTCGTTCAACAGAGGCCCTGTATGCCTGTCCATGAGTGGCACGTGTGTCCTCCCTCTCGCCGAGCTATGCCAAAAATAGAAACAACAACAATGGCTCTGGGGAAATGCCTGGTTTAGAAAACAGAAAAAAAAAATAAAATAAAATGACCTCAGATGATATCGCGTTTCAGCCCATGAATAAAGCTTAGAGACATTTCATTTTCCATCGATGGCGGGGCGGCCGAATACTAAAGAGGGTTGTTCATTGGAACTACTCGTTAGTTTCCTACCTTCGTGAGTAATTCTGACTGTTAAACTGTAAACTTCCTCTGAAGACGGATGACATGTCCACGTCCTCCCGATATCCCGAAATCGAGCCTGAATTCTGGATAAAAATGCCGACACTTCACATTACCAGTCAAATATTTTGCATGGGAGCAATGGAGGCCATGGATGAACGGCTGTGCAGACATCTTGAATTTTTAGAGCATCACGTAACTGAGAAAATGACCAGAAACGTGCAGACAAGGTTAATATTAATATTAATTATTTGTCTTTCCTTTTTTCTTTTTACCTGTCTTGTCCAGCAGTTCGGCATGATGTATTGGAAGTCTTGATGCCCGATTGTGCCTGATAGATTGTATTCTGTGACAGACAGAATGCACTATGTACCTCCTTCCTGTTACTTCATTTTTACTTTATTTTGGATAATTTCACTGAAAAAGTCAGTATATTACTTCCTAAAATGTGTATAGCCAATGTCAGATCCACCACCATGGAGGAAAATTGATGGGCGGAGATGCTTTGTCGTGTCAGCAGAGTCTATTCCAAGGCTTTTTTCAATTTGTACATAATATCGACCAATTTCCGGATGTTGAATGTGATTTTGGCTTCAATGTTCCCATGCAGCGCGGTTTGGACAACAATGCCCCTCCCTGTGGTCTATCGGCTTTAAGTTAGTAATGAAGTCTTTATCATCATCATCATCATCATCATTATCATCATCAGTTGAAACCAGTGTTACTTAAAAGGATCACGGTACGTAGGCATGCGAAAGAACATACTCTCTCATTCTCTCTCTCTCTCACACACACTCTCACTTACACACTCTCTCATTCATTCTGTGTGTGTGTGTGTGCGTGTGTGTGTGTGTGTGTGCGCGTGTGTGTACGTGTGCGTGACCATCAGAGTAAGTGTAATCAGAACACTAGATTTATACATGTAGATCAATAGTCAACCTGCTTTTGTTGGTACTGAGACACTTTGGGTAGGTATGTATTGTATAAGAGTATTGTAACGTCATTAGTTGAAATCACTACAGTGGATCAGCCACTGGCTCTGGTACTGGTACATTGCTCCATGAAAGGTTGTGTTTGTGGCTGGATGCCATTCATGGGGGGCATCATATAGCCACAAGGCCGTGAGATGATTCAGAGTCTTTTTTTAAAATTTTTATCTTGAAAACAGGACACACTCACCTACGGTCAATTTAGTCTCCTATCAGGGGTAAGTAGCATTTTTCACAATTGTAATATTGAGGGTGAATCATTGGATACAAGAACTTAAAAGAAGATCAGGACCAGAACCACTCAGACCACACGTGGAAACAGGCAGGTGCACAGGCTCCACCTATGAGGATGTTTCATGGCACTTAACTAAGTTTAGCAGCATGTGCTGCCACAAAGGCTGCATTGATGGAGCCATGATATCAATCAAAGTTTGTGACGAGACGTATCGCAGTTGGATTGTTGCGCAATCATCACGTATTTAATACTCTATATCAAATGATGCGGCCGTTCTTCAACGTTAGAAATCTTCGTTGCATCAGAAACCCACACATTTGACCACCCATGGTTATAGAAGCTCTGCTCATGACTATTTTTATTCAACATTCAGGATTTATTTACATTTCAGCCCTGTGGGCAACTCCCAACCATCCCCAGCCTCTTAAGTGTCTTGTTATCTCTGTTGGATGTGTTTGCCCAGGAGTGTGAGGGCTGGATGCTGTATGGCCGTCCTGTTCCGCATGTTTGCTTTTCGTCACTGGAGTGGCGAGAAGATGGATGAGTCTTTCAGTGCTGATAACTCTGGCTTTTGCCATCATTAGCTACCGGGCAGGCAAACACCTCCTGTGATTCCTCTTCATCTCAAATAGACTGGAAAATCTAAGGCAGTGGAGCTGTCAGGAGCCACCGCTTCTATATCCAGTGCGACCATGATGGACAACCTGGGTTCCAACCCGGAATCTCAATAGCCCTTAGTGTTGATCTTCTTTCAGTCGCTAACACACTCACACACACCCACACACACACACACACACACACACACACACACACACGAGAACATACCATTTACAGACATTGGGAGCATTTACGTGTACACTTAAAGTACAGCCAGGGATACAACGTGTGGGGTCTAATGACACCTAGAGGACATGCTTCATGTTGCAGCTGAGTTCCCCGCACCTTGCCCTCCCTCTCCAAGCATGAAGGAGAAGCTATATGGGAGCCATCATGTATCATTGAAACTCAAAGGAGTTAGATTTGTCCATTGATAGTTTCCGACAGCCACTGTGGAGAAGAGATACATATTGAGAAATATAAATAATATGACTTTAAGGCAACAATAACTCATACATGTAGATCATTCCACACGTCCCTAATATCAGTGGGATTATTATATACTCAATAAATCAATTTTGCAGACCGTGCCTTCAAGCATGTCGGTGTCATGTCCTTACTCCGATATCCTGGATGAGCCTTCGTCCCTGTTTTAGCTGGAGTCCTCCATTAGTACCTGGAATACTGGTTTATGGATACAACTAGTCATGTGACGCACGGCCAGTAAATATGCAAATGAGCCATTTTCACCTGTCAGTTGATATCGCATAACAGCCCCAATCTAACATATCATGCATATCTTTACCCTGCAAGCCCTGGTTCTGCATAGTGGCTGTGCAACACAGTCCACTGGCCAAAGTAGAGCGCATGCTTGAAGGCACAGCGTGCCGGAGATTGCGTCACTGAAATCCTGCTGTGTTATATTTCATCAATATGAATTTAAACGATGACCTAAATCTTCACACTGGACCTTTAGTTTGCACTGTCTCTCTCACATTGTTGGCATTACATGAGCGACATCTGCAAAAGCAAGTTTGCGTCTAACCACAAGACTCCCGAGGGTGATGTTAAGCAGCCGCCATGTTGGAGCAAAAAGTGGCAAAAGGCTGCATCGTTGTTACCAGGGCAACATTCAATGTCATAGCACATGCAGAGGCTACGGTTTTTGGGGTACCTGAGTTTCTCGGGGACATGAGAAACACATTTTCCTCGTGTTCCAGATATATGCCATATTCCCAAATTATCCAAAAGCATGTATAACTAAGATTGTAGACTTGCTTTAATGGTCACCACGGTTACAATGTGCTCAGACCGAACCCAGGTCTCCGTATTGCTACATGAGGAGTTGCTTTTTGTCCCCCATAAGAGTCTCCATAATGTGACGAGGGATTTAGGTCCCAACAACATGAGTAATACCTGGACCACACACACACACACACACACACACACACACACACACACACACACACACACACACACACACACACACTGCCTCCGTTTGGAACAAACACACAGAGAAGTCGAACTACAGAGTTCCTAGATCCATCAAAGCTAATTTGTCCCAGCAACACAGGGATTTAGACAAGGAGGGAAATTTCGGCGAAATAAACATGCCCCGCTTGGATGTAAACTCATCAGCACTCGCGATGCACTCCAAATAATTCGACCCTCGTTTGCAGGGATGAAGTGGAGGAAAATGCTCCACCATGGTGCAGACAGTTGTCAAGGTTTTAAGATTTTGCAAAGTTTGCGTCATGGTTCCCAGGCTGCGGCGCTACACGCGTCACGAGCAGTGAGCGCTGGAATATTTCCTCTCAACAGTCATGGGAATCGTACACAATCCACCTTATTTTTTTGGGTTTTTTTTTTTTATTGTGCCGCTTCTGCTAAGCTCTTCCCTTCTGCACAACAGCCAAACATTAAACACTTTAGGCCCTTGATTAGCGCTGAGGGCCCCATCTGCACGTCAGCCAGGCCAGCAGAACCCCGAGTGAACCACTGGGGGTTGTGATCTAGAGGGGCTAGTTAAAGTAAAGAACCCTATAAAAGGTCATGTGGGACGTGGATAGTTGTTTCCATGTAAACAATTGACATCCAGCACTAAGTTTCTGAGTCGTATCCAGATTTCAGTGCTCTCCAACACAGACACTCTGAAAAACATGAGTGGATAATCATTTGCCGGGGCTCTGACCTTTATGACATCATCATCATTTGCGGAGACTGAACATGAGCACTTTCTGAAACGGGCTTCGTATTGCTATCGCCGCTGCGATGTGTGGTCAGGTTAAACAGACCTCATTGCGTTGGTCTGGTCAGATGAGGAGCAGGTGACATACACAGTGATGACAATGATACAATGGTGTTGTGAGCATCATAGACCAGCAGCGTTGTGGTTGACCTCTGGTCACACAGCCTTCATGTGTGTTACCATAGTGGTGCTGCAGACATTTTGTGTATAAGACGAAGGCAACACAAATACACTCTCTTCATGTTTTTACATGGTTTTGCGTATTTGTCTGGACAAAAATGTGATTCGATTAGAAAATGAAAACGTCCTCTTGTGTTGACGTAGCGAATCTTCCATCTACTTCCTCAAAAAGACATATTTTGGTCTTACTTTTGCAGGGGCGTCTTTAGTTTATAACTGTGTATATTTTAGACACACAACCTATGACCTTGATCTGTCTTATACCAGGGAACAATTTGATGTCCGAACGATATCAGGTCAGGCAGATTCCTTCGAAGGTCAGTAACGTGTTGCAGTGTTGGTACATCGAGCTGCAACTGTCATCACATTACTTGCTAAACACAGGTATCAAGCCACTGCCGTTTAAGGTTCTCAGTACAGTGCAGTTGTTGCACCCTATTTCAAATGTCCACATAGATAAATAGACTCTGAAGATCTGCAATTTGGAGTGTATATGTAACAGTTGTGACTCAAAACGGTGTGTGTGCGTGTGTGTGTGTGTGTGGACGAGAGGTTTGGATGAAGAGGCAAAAGTTTGTTTTGTAAAATCTCCACATTAGTGTGGACCAGGCGTTAATCTCCAGTCATTACAGACGTCTGATGCGAAGTATATATATATAAAACGAAGGTTTCCGTGTGCGCGGCCACTCGAATGAACTTTTTGACCCTCGCCTATTTCCAGCCTCATGTCTCGGCCCCATCTGATTTATTGTGATTAAATTTGCACTGGACCAAACAACCAATGATTGAACGCACTGCATCTATTTAAGATATCAAAAAATAAAAAAATGTTTAAGACCTCCTGTGCAAGAGTATCAATTACGGCATATTTTAAGAGCTAAGTGGTCGGTAAAGCCCAATAGACAAATATTTGGCGTGTTGCGAGCAAACATTTTCCGCTGTGTTTAATCATTAAGGGAGAACAGCCAACCTGTGTAGGTGTCCTTCAGTGGATCCCGGTGCCACATGCACACTTGCGGTAGGGCGTGTTTACTCGAACCTGCGGCCGACGCATGCCGCCCAGCGTCCACGGGACGACTTCAGTGTGTCGGTCGCATGGCCAGTTTGACCTTCTTGAGCACTTGCGGTGAGAGCGTGTTTGAAGCGCACCGATAACAAACAAGCTGCTGGAAATGAGAGGGATGGGGAAAGCGCGCGGTCCTCCTCCCTCCGCCTCTGAAAGTGCCTTTTGTTTGTTGTATGCAAAAGGTAAAAAGGTCGGCGTGGAGCCGACATGGATGCCCTCGGTCCTTATCGACGTGTGCATCAGGGGCGGGCAACTCTTTTTCCAGGGGGGCCACACACAAGACACTTTGTTCTATCGAGACCCGTTGTTGTTATTTGATGAAATTACTGAAAACATCGCAAGAGCCATTTATTTATATATTGTCTATGTAATCTTTATTTCAGTAACATTGACCGCAAATAACATGTTATCAAGGAACTCAAGTGGATGTGAGGACAAAATAACTTTATAGTCAATGTTTATCAAATGTCTATCAGAACAATTATTTGCAGTGTGTAGATTGTAGGTTATTTTTGTCACTTCTAAAAATATTACATACCGACATTTTCATGAATTTGTAATCACCGAAATGTTTTTTTTTTCCCCCATCATAGTTAAATGAGCCCATTAATATACATTTACATGAGGAGCGGGTCCTCTCTACGAGGGCCGCCATGTTTTTACATTAGCCGAGAGTGGACGCACTAAACATCCTTTGATTTTGAATGACAACTGAAGTCTACCGCAGGATCTTCGTCATGCTCAGAAGGGTGGGGGTCAGGTGATGGGTACAACATGCAACTTTACCTGTTAATGTCACCACATCTTACACACTGCACCTTTAACATTCTGCACAAAAAAGGAAGAAAAAAATGTATCTTTGTAAATTCAAGTTTTGTAAACAATTCCTGTCTACTTGAATAAATAGAAACAGCATACTGTTATGAAATACTGAAAAACACTAATTCCAAAAGCCAATTGCAAATAGGATGGTTTTCTAAAGTGGGACCTTTATTTTGAAAGCTAAGAAATCGAGGTTGGGCACTGTGGACAGAGGCTCCTGGACGCAGCTGGGCTTGATTGAGCTCCATCCTTGCATGGAAAAATCAAGCAGGGCAGAATCGCACACACAGGAAATGGAAACATTTCAAAATATAAGCATATATTTTTTCTGGCTTCATGTATAAAACAGCGACGCTCGTACTCGACTCCTCGGGCCACATTGAACCATGCAGGCCATGAAATGCCCAGGTCTTACGTTTGATGAAAAGCAAAACACCCAACTCTCCAATAAACGGGTCTTTGTGGACTCTCATCGTTTATGAAGCATTATTGAGCGAAAACACTGAATGTGCACAATCAGCGCTTTGAGTGTCTGATCTAGAGATCTCTGTATTTGGCCCCTTCCTTTACTCTCAAAGAGAAACACTAGCCAAATACCTTCAATGTAAATGTGAAACCCAAGTATTGTCTTTCCCAGCAGGAAGCCCTCTGCCTCTCATAGGGGAGATATCTCAGCCTAATAATGTGACTGTATGTGAAGATGGATATCGACATTAAAATTCAGAGGAATGTTGGTGTAAAACCTCTCTGGAGACGTAGCGGAGAACGTGCCTATGGTCGTGTATATTACATTACCTGAGAAGGATTTCCTTGATGGTAATCATTTCTCAGCCCTAACCTCCAACCGACCTCCCATCCTGACCTCGGGCACTATCTGCAAATATGTCATATGGAGAGAGGAGGACAATTCTTCACACATTCTAGTGCAGAGTTTAGTGAACGCTGTTTTTTTTTTTTTTTACTGGATGTGGCTGATTTTACATCACATTTTTAATGTCTCATTCCTAAAACGTTTCTGATCTTGAAAGAGAGAGATGCTACCTGCGGAGTTGGCTCATAATGTTTATCTTGCTGATCTGAAATGTTTTTTGTTTTTTTGTTTTTTTTTGCCATATGGAGCTGGAAATGGATGTTTGGACTTATGTGGCGTTAAAGGTAAATTGTGTAGGATGCAGGAGACATTAAAATGATAATCATGTTTTTATTGGTGTATCATCATTATACTAGATTGGGATTGACAACCCGAACAGCAGTTTACAACAGGTGTTTCTTCAAACATGACACCTTCAGTTTATTGCCATGACAACCAAGCTCATCCAATCCTTTATATGATTCTTATTCTAACCTAAAACCACATTCTCTCTATACCCATCATTACGTCAGACTGGTTCATTTTAAGGTATGTAGTATTACCCATCTGCTTTCTGCTACAGTCTTGAAAGGCATGGACGGATCATAATGTCCTTCCGATAGCCTCACCAGAGGCGCGGTAAAGGAAACGTATAGAAGATATAACATTCAAATATGACAATGACCAAATAGGTATGGAACGAGCAGACTTCAGTGATTAAACTGTGAGACTTTAAGAGACTGGCTCCAAAAGCGCTGCGACAGTCAACGTCTCCAAAATCCGTACATTTACATCTGTGCCGTCATCTGCCCCCTTTATTTTCCTTGGGTCTCCATGTTTCGATCCTTCACAGCGAAAGAAGTCATTTGAAAGATGACGCCGTAACACCTCCTTATTTGAGCAAAGCGATCTACTTTGTGTACCTATGAGAAGTTCGAGAGCCTTTAGTGGGTCGCTTGGATCCTGTGATGCGTAGCCTGCGATATCCTCGAATGACACATGCGGCTTTCTGTGAGGGCGAGAGACCAAACCCGAGGCCGATCCAAACGACCTACCGTGCATACCGCCGGGCTCACCGCTGTGCCCCCCCCCCCCACCCACCTCCCCCCGCCCCGTCTAGCTTCACACTGGAACACCTTCTGAAACCTGCGTCTCGTTTGACCAACTATGTTTGACAGCCCCAAGAAGCTGTTGTGGCTCCAAAATATTTGCTCAATAATCCAAAGACAGATGTGCTCATATTCCGAACACATCCGATCCCACGCGGCTCGAATGGAGAAGCCTCGCCCCATAAAAGGAAATGCGGCGGTAAGCTGAGTCTGTTGCGGGTGCGTTCTTTTGCACATGGAAGCAGGGATAGGTTTCACGTGGCGATCAAGGATTGTCCAAAGACTACACATACCTTCGCAGCTATGGCGGCAGACTTGGCACATCACTGTGTTTGCACAGTTCCTCATGCACACCATCAGTCTTGTGCAGTCGGTCACACCGTTACCTTGCGGTGGCTCGTGTGCCAGTAAAAATGTTGTATCCGTGTCCTTGTGTACGTTCTGACTCCCGGAGCCACAGAAACAGACGGCTCTCGGTGCTCCGGGCCAAATGACTTGTCGTCTGATTATCCTGATCGATTATTCCCCTGCGGTGAGTCGAGTATCAGCAAAAACGTCGTCTCTCATTATTCCGTCATCTATTGGATCTCGTCTTTGTATATTGATACCGCAGCTTTCCCCAAACAGGATATGACATCATCACTAGGTCTGTGTGTTTTCCTCATTTGTTCGAAGACGGGGGCGGACAAAAAGCTACTCGATGGAATTCCAGAAATGTTGAGGGTGAATTGGGCAAAGGTCAACAACAGGGCACACATTTAATCCTCCACATTAGATAAATGAATAAATAAATAGTTTGATCAATAAATAAAGAGACCTATTTGCAGAACTGATAGTAGTTGTAATAGGTCACCACTTGATTGTTGGTCCTGAGTGAGGCCTCCCTTACACCCTTTCTCCTTAAATAATGCTGTAGCTGATCTCAGTGCTTATATTTATATAAGGATTTTGTGACATCATGTGTTGCATGTTGCTGCTGAACACCTCCAGCTGTCATGAACAAAAATCAAGCCTCTATAGAGAGTCTGCTCCTCTTGTAAATAGAAAGGACTCGTACTGTAATGCAAACAATTCATTCATTTGAGTGATTACATTCTCATTAACAAAAACTCATATTCATTTTTTGGTTCTAAATATCTCTGTAGAAATGAGGATATTTACCCTTAAATCTTACAAATAAGACCTGAAACAGTTTTTGCATAGTTATGACCATTTGTAGAGCTTAAATAACAACCATGGTGCCTGTAGGCAAACTTGCCACCTCGCCGCCATTTTCACATCTCCTACAAATTGGAAGTAAATGCTGACAGAGCAATCATGGCATCCTCAGTAGTCATGATGAGTTGACAAACTGCATGTTGAGAATCGCCATTGAATTACGATTACAATCCGCCAAAGAGATTTGGAGACTTCGCCTCAAAATTGATATTATTCCTTTGGCAAAGCACCATCAACTAAACAGTTCAGCTCAAAGCAAAAGTGGCTTCATACGTTGCTATGCAACAGTTGGTTCATTCAGTGCTTTAACAGCCATCTTTGTCATTACAGACCTCTCTATGCAGGGCCCTATCAAATGTTATTTTGTGTCCTTTCACGACTGAGTGGTCACCTTCATAGTCTATTGATGATATGCACAGACATAGATGGTGTCAAGAATCCTGCCCATTTGTACTGTATGAACCATATCATTGACTCAGGTCATCCAATGGCTCCACTTAAGCCACCATGAGATGTGACCTTAGTGTCCTAACGTCTTAGACCAAATCACATTTTGTCCGCTCCACCTGCCGTGACCCCAAGACGTACTACTTTAACACAGGGTGCATTCAGTGCACATTAACTTCTCCCCCTGAGCTTTAAATTCTACTGTCAAGGGAAGCCAAAATAATTCAAAGAAATCTACGCAATAATTTTATATTTTGACAAATGGTGCAATACCTTAAAGTCAGGCCTTCCACGCGATACGCCAGTCGGATCAACAGAAGTAGAAGCAGAGAGGCACTTGGCGAGCAGGCAGCATGTCTTTGCGTATAGGTAGTGGATCAACGTGGTTTTGGTGGTCGATGATATTGGCAGTTACATTAGACGTGATCTCATTTGATACCCAAAGTGGCGCGAGGTCTGATGGAGGTGCTGTCACAGCCATTTCCGATTCACCGAAACCGTATCAGTATCACACTTACTTCTGTTGACCTGATGCCCTCAGCCTCCTGTCACTGCTGAGAAACATCAACATTCCTTTGAATGTTGATGTTTCTTGAATGTGATTCTTTAAAGGTGCAGTGTGTGAGACTTCTGTCATGTTTGTTCACTTCTAAAGATATTACAAAAACAATTACATACTGACATTTTCTTGAATTTATAATCATCTGAAGGTATTTTTTTCCCATTACTTCCCATTATTCCCATTAATGTATATTTACATGAGGAGCGGGTCCTCTGTACGGGGGCCGCCATGTTTTTACATCGGCCTAGAGCGGATGCACAAAACATCTTCTGAGTTTTAATGACAAGTGGAGTCTACCATTGGTTCTCCTTCATGCTCAGAAGGGTGAGGGTGAGGTGATGGATACAACATGCAACTTCACCTCAGATGGCACCACATTTTGCACACTGCACCTTTAAATGTAAATTTCATAAAATGTAATTTCATTAAGCAATTTGCGTAACATCCAAGTGGCTGTTTATGTCTTTGTCACGAGACTTGGATTGAAATTCATCTTTCCTCTGCAGAGTCATTAAGCGCAGGATTGTTCTGAATCCAGTTTTCAGACCAACTCCCACAACTCCATCAGAAACGTCAGGGTTCAGAGATCACCTATCATCGGTTCTTTCACTACTTTCTCGCTCCGTTGTATTTCTTCTGGGAAACAGGTCAACATTTTTTACCGTCTCTCCAACGAACCGTATTTGAAATGTAACCTAAACTCCCAGACGAGTACAGGAACACAATGTTTTACTGCCTACACCCAATAGTTTGGAGGGAGATAAAAGTATCCAGGCCTGTGCCTTTATGTTGCCCCCATTGTTTTGTAATGATTCTAAAAGTACAAAAGAAATACTGACAAGGACAAAAATGCTTCTCATTGTTGTTGTTGTTATGGTTGGATGACCTTCTGGCATTCGGCTGAATAAAAGCAGGTAAATAGACTTTAGAAAAACGTTAATATTTCTACACTTTTGCAGACTGAAATTGAATGAACTGATCATATTCGGTTAAATTTCAACTCAAAGAAAAAATAATAGCAGAGGGGAAGTAAAGATTTTCTCTTCCTTTGACCCAAATCTACCTCGCTGAGGTGAACTTCACCTCCAAGAATCCCACACATCTCTGCCAGTAAACGGAACGGTCCTTCCAATGGGCCGTGAAAGCTGTATTCAAAGTATCTCTTTTACAGCGAGGGGGAGGGTGAAATATAAATATTGTTGTTGAACGCGGCTGCACTTTACTTTTTCAATCAAAGATTTTTAAAACTCTCTAAAGTTGCCGTGATGAACTCAGAGGTCTGGCAGATCCGATGAGTGATTTGTTAGAATCCTGTAAGAACATATTTGTTTTATTGTGCTGCCAGAATATTAATGTGTTTTTCCCCTATCATATTTGATGTCACTTCCTTTTCAGCTATTGTTTTATTAATATTAATAATAACAATAATAATAATAGTAATAATATAAATGATAATAATAATAGATAATAACAACAATAAATAATAGTAATACTGATAATAATAATAATAGTAATAATAATAATAATAATAATGATGATGATGATGATGATGATGACAATAACATGTGTTTTTCAATTGGGTGATGGGATTGGATTATGGCCCCATGCTTTGCTTGAAAATGAGCCTTTTCGTGTCAAAGCTTTTTATTAATTCATGCTAATGCAAATGCAGAGGCTGTTATAGTTACCTCATCTTTTGTTTCTGGTCTTCAATTCACATTTATTTCTGTAGCATTTTTTACAATGTCAGCATGAAACCCACAGCTGAGCTAAAATAATCAGCCTCAAGCACTGAAAGTGAAATAAGTCATTGTTTTTTTTTACTTTGTTTTCATAATATTCGTTGAAATTCTCTTCACGTCTGGAGAATGACATGAACAAAGGGCAAGTTACCATAATTAGTCACCTAGTCAGTAGATGCCAAAAATGGCTTCCTCTTTGCCCTTTGAGATAAACCACATGGTTTAGCTGGGAGAAACCACATGGTTCCTCCCCGCCAATCAGCCAAGATCAGGCTTCATCTCAGCCAGTGACATCATCACAACTGACCAATCAGCAGTGGCCCGGAGTGATTCAAACTTCTGTGGCCCCTCAAAATTTGAGAGGTGTGCTTCGATTCCGCTACCCAGTTGCACGCCGACAGTTCAAACTTTGAAACTATACAATGGTGAGTTCTTTGAGGTTATTCATGATACAGGTGAATATACTAAATGTTGGGACAGGTGTCAGTTACAAAGGAGTCCTGGAAATGCATGAAAATCGTGTGTGAGAAATGGCGTCACAATATATTTTTGATCAGAACAGGGATGATAGAAGTTAGAGATTCATAGATGATGAAATTGATGTCAATAGAGCTGTTGTCCTGGCGCCGTCTCCTCCACTTGACTTGGATTAATGGCCGGACGGTCTGTGTTCATGTGTTGTGAGGGTTCACCGGAGGGGAAATGGGAGGAAATGAGATGTATTAGTTGCATTCTTGCAAAGTATAGACCAGGTTTTGCCAGACTCCACCTTCAAGGGAACACGCTCTTACGTACGTGTTCGGGATTAACATTATGC
Source organism: Chascanopsetta lugubris (assembly GCA_016785325.1). Taxonomy (NCBI): domain Eukaryota; kingdom Metazoa; phylum Chordata; class Actinopteri; order Pleuronectiformes; family Bothidae; genus Chascanopsetta; species Chascanopsetta lugubris. The sequence goes on along the minus strand of JAFBJT010008748.1, from coordinate 2,780 downwards.
CCCATGTGACTAGAATAGCAATGCAACGGTAGCAACTCAGCTCATTACCTCCAGCAATTCCCTGTCTCTCTGTCCCTCTCTTTCTCACACTCCCCCCTCTCCCCCTCCTCTATCCATCCATCTCCCCATAACCATTTGTCAGTGTGACAAATACCACCGGTACCTCAGTGTGTCCTGTTGTCCCCAGACTGCACTAAACACCAGTCATGAAAAAGTCATGGGTAACAGCCAGACATCCTGCTCCAGCCCTTGTCATGGTAGACGCATTAAGCCTCCCCCGGCCTCCGACTCCTTCACTCCTGTGGAGAGGGAGTGGGTGGGAGAAGAAACGAGTAAACAGGCGGAGGGTTGAGAGGGAGACGGGGGAGGTGGATGGATGGGAGAAAAAAGAGGCTGGGAGAGCGATGGAGGGCAAAGGTCACCAGAGGGAGGACAGACGCTAGAAAGGAGGTGTGGACGAAAATTGGCCAAAAAAATGACAGCGAAGACTGATGCTTGTTGAGTGAGGAAAAAAATGCAGATACTGGATTGGATGCATGCAAGAGCAGGGGCGGGGGCGCAGGGGGGGATGTAAGATGGGGGGGGGGGGGGGGGGGGGGGGGGGGGGGGGTGTTGTTGAAAGTGCCCGAGGGACGGCCTCGCAAAGTAGCCCGACAAGCAGATACGACTCTGATGTTTCTAGCAGCTGTGCTAATGGAGCTCGCTAACATGTCTCACCACTGGGAAACACATTTCCCTTCCAACTGTGGGGTCCCTCTCTCCCCCCACTCTCTCCCTGTGTCGCTCGCCCATCACGGGTAACACATATCAAAGCGGTGTGCCGCAGATCAGGAACACATTGGCCCCCCGGGGTCACTTTGAGAAGTGATTTTTACTCGTTCTTTTTTCACTCCTCTGCTAATTTTCCCCACATCTGTCTCTGGCACTCACTTTGTCATCCCGGGCTGCTGCTAACGTCGACCGAGGGGCTTATTAAAAGGAGAAGTGTTAAAGGAGGAGCACTTGTCACATTACGAGAGAGCAGGGGATGATGTTCTCACTGTGACTCATGTGATGGATTATTGGTATTTTTTTCTCGGCCCCCCATTCAGGAGTCGCAGCCTTTTCTCTGAGCTCCGTCTGCTGAAGCAGGTGCCACCGCACATGGGATTGAACTGGTGTGGGTTGTTGTGGATGAAAACTGGTCTTAGAATTATATTCAGATGATACCTTTGTATTGGTGTTGTTGTTGTTGTTATTCTATCTATTTCTTTCCTTCTTTCAGTCTGTCTTTCTTTATTGGCTGAGGCTATTGGCTATTGGCTAAACTAAGGCCCTTCCTACTCTGTCAAATTCAAAAAGCAAAATTCTGATGGATGCATTGCAGCAACATCAGGTCTTTATTAGTGTGACAAACCAATACAAAGGAATCAAAAGGGTCTAAAGACAGATAATGGTGTGCCATTATACTTACCATCGGTGTTGGGAGTACTTCCCTGTACTTGGAGGTCTGGTCTCATAACCAGTATCATATTCCACAGTTTACTTAAGTATTCGTTCACCATGATAAACTATGTCTGATCATGTCTGTTGTTCCTGTGTATCTACTAATAGCAGAGTCACTACTTTACACTTTGTAATTATGTAATGACTCATCATGTAATCATAACTGGAAGTGTCTTATGTGAAACAATGTGACAGGGCACTAAGAAATATAGCTTTTCTTGGACGTCAAATTACAATGCATTTTTAACCAATCAACACCGTTCCATTTGAGGACATAGTATCTACAGTGAAGTATCGATCGTACTGACCAGTAATGAAACTCATATTCCAACAATAGAAGCCAAGAAAGTATGAGTGGGTGAAGGATGTGCTATATAAACAGAACAATGAATATGAAAGCGCCTGGGATAATGGAGGAAATACTTAGATTGAGCAAACTAAGCTGCAAAAACACATCTACCAGTAAGTCTAAACCCCCAGAGCCGAAAATCATAAAAAGGTTACTCATAAAGACACAATCGTCACGTGCTGTACAGTCATCCAAAATGTTCGCAGTTCAAATTGTGGGACTTGATATGAAAACGTCATCATACGCATAAACAGTGTTTCGCCTCTCTGACATCTCTGAGTAACTTATACCAAGAGAACAAGCCAGATTCTTATATTGGAGGCAGCACCACAGAGTTGATGGAAAGTTGAATCTGCACACATACAAAAGAGTGTGATGTTTTTTGGGAAGAGGAGCAAGAGAAAGGAAAAAAAATAGACCAGAGGTTAGTTTCAGTGAACAGGTGAAATGTGTCTACTAGAACATGTGTTAAATAACTGTAATTTGATAGCATTGTAAAATGGTGACCAGTCAAGGGTATTTGGGTGTATAAGGATGTGTATGGTGTATTTTAGTGATGTGTCGGTCGCGAACGAACCGACTCTAAGAGCCGGCTCGTTTATTGCAGTTAGTCACAGTGCATTTGTAGTTCAGTGGATACAATTGCGGACTTCATCTCTGGGATTCCGGATTCAAACCCCGGTAGTGGCTATGAATAAATATGCTTTAGATGTAATTTTTTTTTTCCTCTCTGAATTGTGGCGTCGCACCGCAGGGGGAGGGGAGGAGTTACACACACACATACACATAGCGGTGCAATGCACTCGAGAGGGTAAGTAAAATTTATTAAAAGTAAAAGTAAAATTTTAACTTGCTTGATAGGACAAAGGCAGTGTAGAGTGGGTATTGTAGCAACATCCGTCCCCTCAGAGAGAATCTTCTCCAAAACAGGGCAGATCATTCATCA
>JAFBJT010008704.1:0-29529 GCA_016785325.1 Chascanopsetta lugubris | reverse complement strand
CCCCCCGCCGCCGCCCCCCCCCCTCCCGACCCCTGCATTAAACAGCATCCATGCTTGCAATGGGTCAGCCCTCTCTGCCTCCGTCTTATCACTGGGATTGTGTGAGCTCCGTGTGGAACCAGCTGCTGGGGTTTGATGCCGCCTCCTGTATCTTTTGTGTCACGTGGTTCGGGTGATAACAGATTTTGCCCCCGCCTCGCCGGGGAGGGGGAATTTCTCATCGGTTTCCAAGCGGCGTCGACGAGAGGAGGAAGACGGCCCGATATCGCGATTCAGTGTGTGGAAAGAGTTTGATTCTAATTCAGGGGCGGAAACACGTCAGGGCCAAAAAAAAGGAAGTGGGAGGTGAAACCCAGACCGCAGCACAGCCGGATATACTGCAGTGGAACTTGAACCAAAATACTCAGCAGAGTGACAGTGCAGGGAGGTGAGGGGTGGGGTGGGGGGGGGCTGCAGGGCCTGCGGTGTCTCTGGTGTAGGGAAGTGTTGGTGTAATTCTTTATCATATTTCCATTGACCACTCTCACCTCACTCGGAAACAATGAGCCGCTCTCCGCGCCTTGTTTTTTTTTGGGGGGGGGGGGGTTTCTGTTGTAAAAGAAACAACAGTGATGTCCTTGAACGTAACTTGGGGATGGTGAACCCTGGCTGAACCGACGGTTGCATAAGAGAAGCCCACCTGCTCACTGCAGAGGATGCTGCTGTGCAAACTTCAACTTTTCAACCCGCGGGCGAGGAGATACTTTTCAGACTTCACGGGTCTTTGTGGAGGGGAGGGTGGGTCAGCGTACCCCCCATGAGGCGTATCGGTTTCTAACCGGCAACTCTCCACTGGGAGGGGGGTTGTATCAATACCCCAGATGTCTGAAAAAGGCTGGATTTGCATGCGGGACTTTGATGTTCCGATGATCAATCTTTAGTTGGTGGTTTCATTGACCCTGGTTTGGGGGTCTCATCAGTGGGCCAGGCAGCAGTAGGTAAGGGAGGTTTTTGTTCCTTTGGTGGTTAAGCCAGCCTGGGTAAACCCCGATGTGGCCTCCCCGTGAACTCCAGCGAGATCATTGATCACATTGTCCTGCATCCGCTTTGTTTGCCTCCTGGACTTCACAGTCAAGAGCGTCCACAAAACAAAACAAGCGGAGAGTGGGACGCCGCGCAAACACCAGCGCTCGTCGGTTGGAAGACGTCTCCTGACCTTGATTCGCCCGTCTTATTTGACTCATGAAATCACGTTTTGAACAATTGGCAAGTGCGGCATGATTCCGCACTCATTGTGCGGCGTGCCAAGTGGGAGAGCATTCCTCCAAACATCCACCTACATGAATCCATCCATTAAAAGCCAGGATTTGTACTTTCCCTCTCTCTCTCCTTTATATCTGGGAGACATTTGCTGCCAAAACAGCTGGGCTTTGCCACTCCGCTTCCTTCCACGTGTTTATTTTGACGCCAAATGTCAGGAGAGTTGAAATATTCTGATTAAGGAAAAAACTGACAGCTCAAGTTGAAGGTTGAACAATAAAATTCCTTCCCAGGAAAAAAAACAAAACAGAAAAACCTCTCACATCCCTTGATGATATGGCAACGGCATTTAATATTTTCTTAATTTATTCAAACTTACGTTAATTAAAAGGAATTTGTATAATCAATTCAATTGCCTAACCGGCACTAAGAGATCTAATATGCACGGTGTCTTGAGTCTGTCTTCCTCTGCCTCTTCCTCTCCTCAGCTGGAGACGAGCAGGAGACTCACTTCACCACAGCGTCTCTGCTGTTTATCACAGCGGCAGCGCGACGTCTGCTCCGAGCGGTATGCGCCGTTAACCGCTGTTTTAAAGGTTCAGTGTGGAGGATTTAGAGTGATAGAATAATGGAAGTGGGATTTCATGTTGATCATTTTGTTTTTATTTGTGGATGATAATCGTAATCAATTGTCTTTTCTTAGAATGAGCCTTTTCTATTTACATCAGCGTGGGTCCTCTTTGACGAAGACCAAATGTTTCGAAAGTCACCACAAATGGACAAACTGAACGTGGGCTGACCACTAGCTCTTATCTTATCTTCCGAATGTTTGCTGCCCATGAAACTCCAGCGCACCACACAACAATTTCAAAATAAGAGAGTAAAGGCAGAGAGCGGCGTCTCTACAGACACAACACTGAGACTGACATGTCAACAATGACTCTGGGATTAATGTAGGATGCGTCTCTTCATTGTTCTGTAGAGAAACCTGTCATAGTAAACTTCAAGTGATCTGCCTCGGAAGAAAACTCTTAAATAAGTGATTCACAGGTATAAGACGGTGGTGCCCAAACTCCGCGGCCCACAAAGCATTTTTAATTGGCCTGCAGCACATTCTAAAGATGTGATGGAGTGTGGCCCTCATTAAATATGCACTTGGCTTGATTCTTAGTTTTAATATCAGGTGGAGCTACAGCCTCATTGAGGATAACTCTCTGAAGTTTGCTCACCAAGCATCAGCATCAGTGGATAGAGCAGGGTTATGAGTGAAATCCACCTTGACATTTGAAATGTAAGCATATTTGATTATCAAGCTTAATTTACCTTCATTTGATTTATTTTGCTCACTTTCATCGTGGCCCAGCCGTTTGTGTGTCTTTCTGTTTGTGGCCCTCAGTGAAACGAGCTTTGACTCCCCTGGTAGAAGATATTGATCAGACCTTATCAGAACTTCCGTCCTTGCAAACTGGTTGACCGCATTTTAGCATTGTAAGATAAAAACAAACACAAGTTTTGGCTTTGAAAGGTGATAATAATGAATAGTGAAATAATGAAAGTAAAATGTATTTTGGTACATCTGGGGGAAAAAAAAAAAACCTCTCTAAATATAAATGACAGCAGTCGTCCTGTGAGGCCTGGAAACAGAACACACTAATTTGACTATACTCTGTGTTCCCTTTCCAAATGAGCCTGAGCTTTAGTGGAATCCCCACATATGCAAAGGAGCCAGGACGCTGTGGTCGAAAGAGCTGGAACAACCGCAGACCTGTCCGCCACCATGCGACCCAACTGGCAGTCGAGGAAATCAACCCTGTGACAGGTAGGTGTTCCAGGTGGGCCGACCACATTTCCAACCGCACGGTGACACCAGCGCTCCCGGCTGAGGGGAGACGTGGTGGTCACACCACAGCCTGACCCGAGGGGGACCTCTCCTCTCCGAACTCGATCCGTGCACTCTTTTCCATGACTCAGCATTTATCAACATGGACAGTTTCACGGCGCAATCGTCGTTTTATTAGTTTCTAATGTTTACGTCGTGTTTTCATTCCTGGATTTACTTCACTGTATGCTATCAGGATCTGCTCTTTACATGAGCTGCTGTGACTTAGGGAGTCAGTCATGTCGTCCCCTTAAAACATGTCGTGGGTTTGATTCCCACCTCTTCTATTCGTTGCTTTCTTTGTTACCTTGGGCAAGACACTGAACCCTATTTATTCCCTGATGGCTGTACTTGCAGTGTGTGAGTGACAGGTGACAGAGGCACAGTATAGAATAGAATAGAATAGAATGGGAATGAATGAGTGGCATCAAAATAGAGTTAGATATTCAGACCATTCACAATTTGCCCAGAATGGACCTTTTACTTGTGATAACCATACAAAGTGCCTTACAATGCAGTTTTACCATTCACCCATTCACACACGCAGTCACAATGAGTGGAAATTCATTATCAACGTTAATATTTGGTTCACTGTCTCATATCAAAGGAGTTTTAACCTCGTCAAATAGGGACGTCAGGGATTGAACCAAAACCCTTGGGTTATCGTGGTGAGTGGACGGCACACTATCTCCGGAGCGACCCGTGATTTCGAAACTGAACTCATGCCTTTGGCCATGAAAGTGTGATATCCATTTGTACTTTGTGTCTTTGTGTGTGAATTCATGCCACGAATACAAAAACACAACATATGTATACATGAATTTGACGGCTGCTGTATAACAAGTTCACTTGAGTGTGTAAACACGTGCAGACAGACGTGCGTCTTTAAACTTCAACTCTGAGCAGTTCACACTGGAGTCAAAGGGCAAATTGAACCGTGCGCTGCCTCTCTGACCCGCAGCCATTGTGATGCAGAAAGCAAGTTTAGGGAGTGAGTCAGACACAAGTGTTTGTGTTGTTGTTGTTGAACTCTGTGGAGAGAGAGAGAGAGGGGGGGGTTGTTGTTGTTGGTCTTGGTGGGGAGGGGGGGGGGGGGGGGGGGGGAGGACACCCTGAGAGGACACTGCTCTGCCTGCTGCTGCTGCGATGACTGTCTCAGGCGAACACACTGAGAACTCTCTGGTGGTGATGAGACACACATGAAGATCACTGGCTGCTCTTCTGTTTGTGTAAACCCCCCCAAACACCGAGCATGATTCAGACTAATTCTCCCACACACTCTGTTTACACTTCTGATTCATTGAGGTACTATTAATTTCTCAGGTTTCATTCAGCTTTTTTTTTCTTTTCTTTTTTTTTTTGCAGTTTAGTGATTTTTCTAATATCACAGATACAAGAGAAAACATATAGAAGTCACAAACAAACTGAGGAAACGTTAAAAAGTCCTGCTGTGGGGAACCTGTCAGTGACCCCAGAGGAGACTTGGCTGAACCAAATTAGAAAAAAGTTATTTTTGAAACCAATAAACAAACCAGGGAAGTTTTTTCTCTCTCCAGAAACTGAAAAAAAAAAAGCCATGACGCTTTGTCCACTGTCATCTCTTTTTTTAAACGTCTGTGGCTTCCGATCACTTTTCCACTACTACTTCACCCGGAACTCCCATGTCCAAATAGGGACAGGAATGGGGGTGGGGCCGGACGCTGCGGGGGCGGGGCCGGACACTGCCTTATTTGGAGTTTCCACTTGAAGCGAAGCCGGTGGATTTTTACAAGGCGCTCGCAATATTTACAAGCGATTACCTCCGTCAGTTGCGGTCTTTGAGAGACCGTGTTGCTGCTTGGAGAGGCGATGGGGCTTTGAAGCGGCGCTGCTGCGGCACCGGACGGGACAGAGAGTGCTCCACGAGCAGCCGGAGACCGAGCATCGATTTGATTTCTGAGTGTATTTGGATTGAAAAAGAGAGTTGTGTGTGAAGACCGGGCAGACACTGCTTTTTGAATGACCATAACAAACACTACAGGGCCCACGTGAATACATAAAGTAAGTTTTCAGATGAGTGGCGGCCTCAGTCCTCGTCCCATGCGTAAAATCCGCGCGTAAAAGCTGTGCGTAAAACCCGGCCACACTTTTAAAGAAATAACTAGGCCTGAAAACAATAAACAGATAGTTTAACACACTCTCTTCCACTGTTTGTTTTCCACAGGACTGGAGGAGAGGAGAGGAGGCGGCTCATCCCGGAGCAGGACGCGGCTGCAGGTGACATGTCCCAGGTCTTGCTCTCCGTCCGCCCCTCTCTCTCTCTCTCTCTCTCTCTCTCTCTCTCTCTCTCTCTCTCCTTATCTATCTCTGCATCTATCTGTCTGTCGGAGGCTTTTGCCTCCGCAGTAGTTTCCACCGACTGACGCGCGGAGAGCCTGGCGCCGGCCCGCTCTGTCCATATATGGTCATCTACGTCACCGCAAAGTTCCATCCCCCTATTTAATCCGGGCGCGCTGGAGTCCCCTATCCAGCTCCAATAGAGCAAGTAGGGCTGCTCTTGTGCAACCAACACCGCCGCCTCCTCCTCCACTGATTCACAGACTTCACCACATTCCCCCCTCTCACAAGCAGAAGCCACCAGCAGCTTCCACGGTGATCACATTAATAACAACAATAGTGTGTGATCGCGCAGGAGGAGAGAGAGGGAGAGGGAGAGAGAGAGAGAGAGAGGCAGAGAGAGAAAGAGAGAGAGAGGGAGACAGACGCGGCTCGTCCTCCGCGGGATACTTGGATACACCCGGATCCATTCCTGCGCCTTTTTACCTCCCATCATCCACGACACCTGCCTGCTCCACTTTGTCAACACCCGCCGCGTTGCTGCTGCTGCTGCTGCTGCTGCTGCTGCTGCTGCTGGATACCTGCGCGCTGTCCCTCATAGATGTCGGACTGAACCTCAGTGCTATGACAGGGAAACTAGCGGAGAAGCTCCCTCTTACCATGAGCAGCCTAATAAACACCATCCCCGAGAGTCTCTACCCAGAAGAGGACATCCCGACCTCCATGAATATTTTCACCAGTACGGAATCTATTAACCACTACTCCCAGATGAACACGGGTAAGATGTTTATTTTATTTTATTTTCTATTTCTTTCTCTTTTTAAAATTTTTTTTATTGGTGTTTGTTTACTTTTCTGTGTGTGTGTGTGTGTGTGGAGTGGCGCGGAAGGCAACAGTTGTCCCCGGCGCACGCACGCACGCAGGCAGGCGGACAGGCACCTGTTTGCGCTCCGGCTTGTTGCGCACAAAAGACAGATCCGCGCACTGAGGACTTTCTCTGAGCGTCAGGTGTGAAACAAGTCACAGCGACACGAGGAGACATTTAGAATATAAAGCGTGGGGTTTTATTCTCGTTGCTTTCTTCCCGCTCTATTGTACGCTCTGCAAATGTCACGTCCTCCGCGGGAAATTCAGCCTCTTGATTTGAAAAAAAAAAAAATAGTAATAAAGTAAAAATATCATAATCTCATATATTACATTTAATCAGCTCTAATGTCCTTTGAGCCCGTGTGAGGAAATGTGTGGATGTGGATTATGAAATCTTCCACGCAACAACCTGAGCGTGCACCACGCGCGGCTCAGCTCCAAACACAAACCGAGGACGTCTCTGTCTGAAATCCATGTGGTCAAATATACGCACAAATTACGCACGGATTTATTTTTCTCGATTTTCCATCAGAGACACGCAGCAACTGTTTCACACAATGACTTTCATTCTCAACTCAGTGACACAGAGAGTCACAGACTCTGGATTCCTGTAGGCGTGTGTGTGTGTGAGAGTGAGTGAGTGTTTGTCCCCTAATAGAAGCGTGTTTACTCACAGGCCCCGTGGATCCAGATCCGAGGCCGGACATCGTATTCACTCAGTCCTCGTGAATCCATGTTTATTCCGTATTTGCGTAAAATTCCGATGAGCGCAGACGCCTTCGAGCATCCGACTGTTCGTGCTGGACAGTGTCGCAGATTGGCGTTTAATCGATGAGTAATTCTACATAAGCACCTTTAAAGGTGACGGGTCAAGTGCTGCCAGAAAAATAAAATACATGTGTTAATTTCAATGAATTCATTTTGTAATATCTAGAGCAAGTAACCCCCCCCCCCCCCACACACACACACACACACACACAAAATAAAACATAAATGTTCATGTGCCTTTCAACAATCCCAACGCCAGGTGTTATTTCATTTTTTTTATACAAATGATAAATATAGGTCAAATTAATGTGAGCCTCTTAAAGGTCATGTCATATTTTTTTAAGCCACATAAATTAAAAGTGGCTTCTGATGGGAGATGTGCTATTTAAACAAACGGGATTAAAATATGGAGGATGAGCTGGTGTGTGTGTATGTGTGTGTGTGTGTGAGAGAGAGAGAGAGGGTGAGTGAGTGTGTGAGTGTGTGTGTGTGTTGTCTTTTTAATGATGTCTGATCTTGGTGAAATTGACATTATGTACAGAATTAAATGTACCATTTTTGCACCTGGTGCTTTTATGGTGGTCAATGTTCCAGTTTTATTAAAGGCACCATGCTGTGATTTCACAGGTGGATCTTGACACGTGGGAAAGTGGGATGACTTCTTTAAATACTCAGATCACCCCTCACCCCACCCACCCCCACAATAAGGAATAAAGGCGAATGATAAAATAAACTCAGCTCACTTCTTCTTTCCTTAATGTTAAACACCCACCCAAAAAATATCATGTGTCACCGTGAATCACTGTGTCAAACACTATTTTGCAATATGCATAATTTTGGTTTTGTTTGTTTCATTCTAATTTGCCTTCTGCTAAATTGTAGCAGGCTGTAATTACTCAGCGCCGACATATAAGGAGAAGCAGAGTCTGATTTCCTGCCGACGAAAAGAGAGGCGTTAATTTCGACTTCTGTCAGAGATAGAATAAAAAAATGTCTGTAATATGTCATACTCATTTCTGCAGAGCAGGAGAACGGCACAAACACACAGGTGTATTTTATGTTATATAAACATGTGATAAAGAAGTCATAAGTGTGTGTGTGTGTGTGTGTGTCCATGTGGAGGAGTGTTAGTGTCAGATTCCATGCAAATATAATATCGAGCAAATTTGTTAATGCAGAGACGGATTGACACTTAAATACTCCACCACCACCATTGCCCCCCCCCCTCCTCCCCGCCCCCCTTTTTGTGCAGATGCTCTTTGCTGCAAATGTGTTTTGAATCCCTGAGCGTGATAGATGTGGCGTCTGCCTCATAATCCTCCCCGCTGTAAAGAAATCAGATCTGGCCATTGAGTTTGGCTGTCCTCCTGAGGGACACAATGACTGGATCAAAGGGGGTGTTTAGGTCCTGATTTATGAGAGCTTGTGGGATCTGAGCGAGTGAGAGAGAGACAGAGAGAGAGAGGGAGAGAGAGAGAGAGAGAGAGAGGGAGAGAGAGAGAGAGAGAGAGAGAGACACCAGCGTCTCACATGCAGCAGTCACTCACTTAACTTACAGGTCTGACACCGCTCACATTTCTTTATGGATGGCTTTTGACTTTGGATCCCGTGTTGGCACAACTTTTATAGCGATATGCAACATTTGGGGACGAACCTGGGAACCAACCGCCCCCCCCTCCCTCCCCCCCGCTCCTGCATGTAGTTTGACAAAGTGCAATTTTTCAGACTTTCTCGTGCCACATGGTCACTCCTCAAAGCTTTCCCTCTGAGCCACCACGTGGATGATCTGTTCATATGTTTTCTCTTTGCTCTGTTGTGTAGATAACATCATGGATCTGGGCATGGGAGGCGAGAAAGCCAGCGCGGAGATCCAGTATGGGTCCAGCTTCCAGTCCAACCGCAGCGGGCAGACTGTCACCTATCTGGGGAAGTTTGCCTTCGACACTCCCCCCTCAGGTGGCATCGGCGGCTCCGGCTGGTGCTCCGACAACAACATCATCAGTCTGGTCAGCGCCGGGATCCTGGGGGTTTCCCCTTCGCCCGGCACCGTGACCACGCAGACGCCGTCCTCCACGCCCAGCATGTGCGGACAGACGTCGGACATGGAGCAGGTATACTGTCCTCCTCTGCCAGCCTACTCCACCTGCAGTGACCTGTACCAGGACCAGGTCTCCTTTCACCACAGCCCGGCCACCAGCACGGCCCTAGCCTACCCCGGCAGTGACTATCACTCCACGTCCAAAGCCTCCATGGATGGCAGCCTTTTCTCCATGATCCCCGACTACAACCTCTTCCATCACCAGGGGGACGTCGGCGTGATGGAGCACAAGCCTTTCCAGTCCATGGACCCCATCCGAGTCAACCCTCCGCCCATCACGCCCCTGGAGACCATCCGAGCGTTCAAAGACAAGCAGCAGATTCACCCGGGGTTCATCGGCGGGCAGCAGCACCCGCCCCAGCACCACCCGCCGCCACAGACGCTCACCCTCAAGCCCATCCGGCCACGGAAGTACCCCAACCGGCCCAGCAAAACGCCGGTGCACGAACGGCCTCACGCCTGCCCCGCCGAGAACTGCGACCGGCGCTTCTCGCGCTCGGACGAGCTCACGCGCCACCTGCGCATCCACACGGGCCACAAACCCTTCCAGTGCAGAATATGCATGCGTTCCTTCAGCCGGAGCGACCACCTGACCACGCACATCCGCACGCACACGGGCGAGAAACCCTTCTCCTGCGAGTTCTGTGGACGCAAGTTTGCCAGGAGCGACGAGCGAAAGAGACACGCTAAGGTTCACCTGAAACAGAAGGACAAGAAGCCGGCTGACAAGAGCAGTGGGGCGGCCGGCAGCCACAGCACGCCGCCCAGCTCCTGCGGGGGGCCCACAGTGGGAACGTCATGACCGTCACTGCATGCTCTTGGACTGAGCCCTCACCGCCCCCCCACAAAGAGACTTAAGAAGAAGGGATCACGTCCACTATGAGATGAATAGGTGACTTTTTTTCCTGCGCTCTTTCACGTCCACTGCTCCGTTCAGTTGTCGCCGTCCTTCTGTTTTGAGATGGATGCCTTTAGTTTCAGTGACACGGGGAAAAAGGCTGCCACGCCATTTCTCCTCCAAGCAACTCAGAGCCTCAGCTACTGTCACACAGTGCCAACACAAAGAAGGGCACCATGGCACATTCTGCCCAACACGCCACTGTGTGTATAGGTTTTTGGATGGGGGGCACACTTTTGTAAATTTTGCAGAGAATTTCTAAATTGGAACGAAGCCAGAATCCGTCACAAGGGTCGAAACAGACAGACAAATTCTAATGGAGCTCAGTGGGAGGTATGCATTCATTTCATTAGGCTGTTTCAAAGTGCAATTGGTTATATTTGTGTACTGTCATTGATACCTTATTAGTGGCACTTGACTGTCTTTCCGATGTTTTTCGTTGAGGTGTCGTGTTTTTAATTTTTCTATTTGAATGTTGTTTTCTCAACAGAATGTGCCAAATGTATTGTGTTGATACAGCCAACTTGGTTCTTAATATCGTGCCTGATGTTTGCCAAACATAACAGTGATATCAGCTTAACGCACATGTTGAGTTCAAGGTCAGATCTGACTCAAACTGTCAGATCTCACACATTCAGAATTGGGAGGAATGTGGATGGATGACTGAATGGGTCAAACAAACCAATGTCTTGTCCTGGTTACCTGTACTGATAAAACAAACATGCCTGCAGAAAGCAATGCCTTTGCCAAGACTTATTTATTTGTAGTCACTGAGAGACACTGTGTATTTTCTGTTGCCTTTTTCTGTGAGGGCTTTATGTGCTGTTACCAGATTTCATTTTGTTGCTTTTTTGAATTTTATTTTTTTTTAAAGCTCACCAATATCGTCATTTGTTTCTGTTTTCTTATGTTCTGCAATTATATGCAATATATTCATGACATGTGCCACCAACCCCCGTCAATCAAAATTAACCAAGAGTAACACAGTTAGACAGACTGAAGCACTTACATGAATGACACCAGTTTGCAAATCTGCAGCACAAGAGAGCAAAGGGAGAAAAGATGAATGAGGCCCTTTGTCTGTGCTTCTCAGTATAAAAAAGATTTCACTCCTCTTTTTTTTAAACGACCAAAAGATGAGCAACATACAGAGAAATTCAAATTTTCCAAATCCATGTTTACATATTTTCTAATGCAGAGACTGAGTTGTAAACTATGGGGACTTGTTTTTGTACAGTATACAAATATGTACGCAGGTAGCTATAGTAGAAGTTTCACTTTTGTACTCAAATGTCAAATGCAACATAACTCAGTATTAAATTGTGCATATATGTGCATGGCTCCATCATGCACACTATGTAAATACAGATGTCTGCATAAACAACAACCTTCAATTGACTGAATGCTTGTGCGGAATGTGTCTTAAAAAGCTTTTAGTAACGTAGTTTGATACAAAATATTTTGTTGTCATAGGTCATAGCAAAATTTCTTTAGCATTACAATAGTGCAAAACATGGTGTGTTATCTCCATTTCAAAAAAGAAGATTAATAGCAGTGGCACCATCTGTATGCTTTAACGTGGTAACAGGAAGCACTATTGTCTTCTGAATTAATTAATTAAGAGATTTTTTTACATTTTGTTTATCTCCATTATAATTGAAATTGGTATTTCATCCCCTTTGTATAGAAAACACTGGATGTTTTCAAATAGATGATCAGAGACTAAATGGCTGAATCTTTTCTGACATGTGTGCTGGTAGAGGGGAAAGCCTCAATTCAGTGATGTTGCATTTTGTATAAACTCATCTTTTCTTCTCTCTTGGATCTTATATCTCATATTGACAATGACCAACAATAACCACATTGTTTCAGTGTAGCTCGAGAAAGACAGAAATGTGTGGATAAGTGATGAATAATAAGACGCAAATGGCAAGATTGCTGTCTAACAACATTATCAACTACATTTCTTCCATTACTGTTGATTCACTAATTCAAAGGCAATATTATAATGGAATTCTTAAAATGTATTTTCCAACGTATTTTTTTTTTACAGGAAGTGCCCTCTCTCCATCCAGTGTTTCCAGTCGTTGGCCTCGCATTGTTAGGAAGGCACAGAGTTTCTAAAAACATTATAATAATAACAATAATAATAACATCGTAGTGGTCAGCAGACGCGGTAATCGGGCTTAAGGAGAATATCAACTGACGAATGCAAAGGCCAGAGGAAAGGTTGAGGGAAGCGGTGCCACAGAGAACTCGGCACACACAGAAACAAGCTTCCAAGGCCATGCTTCCCCTTTTCTGTAACAAGCCGTTCTCACTGCAGAGCTTCCTGGCAAGTGTCCACTTATTTTCCAATTAATTTGGCCTCAGAGAGTCTTTTCTCAACTCATCTACATGGTTAAATGAACAGACCTCCTCGCACTTTCCGAGATAGTTTAAAAGTTCACACAGCCCGGAATAACCAACTGTAAATCAATCGATTTTATTGTGGAGAAATGCGTTCTTTTTTTTGTTCCATAGACGGTCGTCGACTAATGAAACTTTTCTGCCACTGAACGGACAAACCCTGGATAATGTCAAGGCTTATACATTGTATTCATGCACAGTGTTCTTCCTTACAAATTACAGGTGAATAATATGAAAACACTGGCAGACTGAACTGCCTCTGATGTAACATCCTGTAGCAGACAGCCTCGGGTAGTCAGCACAAATGAAAAAAAAGAATACATGACACAGGGGGTGTAACAAGAAAAACAAAATGTTTACCAAGAATAATTTGAGGCCAGACACTGATCATTATATACTCTGGATGATTTCGACCGAAAGCGATAATCTGGCGTGCTCTTGATTTGACTCTTAGCTGGTGCGAGTGGATCTTTATTTTTAATTACAGTATAGTATATAGAGTGTGGCCTCCTCTTAGAGAAAAGTGTGTTTTCGTCGCTTTGTGTTAAGAAGCTGGTGCGGAGGGAGGCGGAGCCCACGCCAAACTATTTCCACGTCTAAATGAAGCCGTGTAATTACAAGCTAGCAAACTCGATATTTCATCAGTCATCTCATCTGACTGTCACTTTTGTTCCGTGACATTTCTTGTACCGGTCGCACGGATTTTGTAAAATGACACAGTTCCCCTCCCCAGCAACCCCCACCCCCCCACCCCCTTCTCACTCCTTCCATGTTTGGCGGTTGAACAACAATACATGTTCCTCTGAATCCCTCTGTGTAAAGATACCAATGCAATAGCTTAATGTCAGTGACTTGTTGATCTCAGCAACAACCCCCCCCCCCCCCCCCCCCCCCCTCTCAAAGGGAGGTGTTACTTATGTGTCTTTATGTTCTTTTGTCCAAAAGTAGGCAGCTGAGTGCTCTGAAATTGGAATTTGCCTCATTCTCTGCTCCGTGTTGGACGCGGGCCAACATCAGCAGCCATCTTTGTGCCAAACTGGGTTGCAGGGTTAGCTGATCAAAAACAATGCATGATGAGAACAGCACAGGAGCAGCAAATCATACATGTGACCTCAGCCTGCTGGCGGTGGAAGGCAGACTTGCGCTAATGTTTGTGTTAAACTGTTTGATTTAGTGTCCGTGGAATTGGCCTCGGGCAGGGCAATAGGTTTGGGCTCATTCATAATTATGGGATTTGAAACAATAGTTAAAAAAAAAAAGAAATTCAAGATGGTTGAAGAGATTTCAATAATGTGTAGATATTACTGACTACTCACGTCATCTAATGGACTACAGTGTGGCTTCAGGGATTTTGTGGTGTTCGACAGTGACACTGTTGGGATGGAGTCGATACTCACTGTTTTCTGTTGTGTTGTGTTTCCTTTTCATTACAGTATATCCTCATGTTTGCATGTGCACGGAGACCTTTCTTTCCAAAGTGCTGCCTCCCCCCTCCTCAGAGGCTGCGGGGCGGTGCTCATTTCTTTATTATGCATGAAAAATAAAAATCACATTTGGGTGAAATGGGATCAAACCTACCAACTATTCAAGACAGTCGATTGGAAACACACTGGGATAACTGTTCTTATTGGCTTTTTCTTTTCCTTTCATTTTCCTTTTTTGTTCTTAAAGAAAACAAGAGGTCTTGTTTAAAATGTCGTGGATGTCTTTAACCTATTTCATGTGTTTATTACCTTATAATAAGGTCCTTTTATGATGAGCTGAATATTGAAATGAATTTTACTATATCCTTGTGATGGGGAGTGTGTGCTCCCCTGTTTACTTGGCACTTCGGTTTGTTGTAATGCAACTGTTTTGTTATTTCTATGTAAGTACTTGAATAAAGAAAAATATCACTTGCCTTCCGTTTGCTTGGCTCCCCGCGTGCACGCGCACCCACGCCGGCGCACGCACACCAATACAAACTCACAAAATAAACAAATGAATAGGAAGTATTCTTTTCACACGCATATCTTATCGTTACTTGGTTGTTATTGTGAAACTAATGTAGAATAGCGACGTGTGTGACTTACAAAGTCCAGAGTGTAAAAGAAGACGGGCAGCATATGGGGCAGCCTGTGTCCGGGACTTCCTGCTTAATCCTCGCCTGTTGACTGCTGGGAAGGGATGAGGTCCTCGAACGAAAATACTACAACAACTCCGTGAAAACGTAACAAAAGTGTACTCACAATGAGCTGGTATGTACATTCCATCTATTATGATGATTTAAAGTGCCGGGTACGTGGGAAAAGTGCGATGATACCGACCCGGGAGTGGCGACGCGTCTACTAGATACCGGCTATTCCCCCGGAAGCGCTGCTCAAACTGTTAGCATTAGCTTGCTAAACTCGTGGCTAGCGAATATAAAACTCGCTGTAGACTTTTAAAAAGTGGTTGAACGGCATTGTAAGTGTTGATTCTATGCACACGGTCGGTGTCAGATTTGTAAGCTACATGTTTACAAAGCTACAGTAGTTCCAAACTTCCACATGCTAATGTCGAGCTTGGTAGAGGAGCTAAGCTAGTAATCTGACACAGTTGCTACAGTTAGAATGAATAACCATCAACTAAATAACTAACTAATCACTACTGTCTGGTGGCAAAGTGGCATGTGCACCGTGTTTTGGATATATGTCACCGGGCTATGTTTTAAACATAGCATGCACAGTGTATGTAGCTGTCATGTCAGCTGGGTCAGTGAAGTCATTTAAAGGGACTGGAAGGAGTCTGTGGCTAACGTTAGCATTTGGACCTGTAGCCTACTTCGTAACAACTTTGGATGATATTCTGTTACGTCTGTACTTACATTTATGCCGTATTTTTAGGATCACATGTTGTCATCGTGCACTGTGTTAACAGACGTCTACTTGTCAAAAGTTTTGGATGAAAGGCTACTTCCACACAACATGCCACATTGTTCAACTCTGATTCAATGCAGATCAGATTTGATGGCTCACATTCAAATGTACTCATGTTTGCTCATGAATCTCATTTAAGTGTGACTGTCCAATGAAACCTCACACACTACCTTTGCTTGTGCCATCAGCAATATTTGGAAATGGCACATATGTGAGACCAGCCTGTTTCAAAGCAGGAGATGATACATAAATATAAGATATCACTGTGAATTTATGGGTGAGCTTGGGTTGCTGTCAAACAGTCGTTTAGCCAGTGGGAATGACAAGATATCATAAATTAAGTAGTCAGCACTGATACCATGACATCTCCACGGTTCCATGAATTTACAGAAAAATAACTCACACGAATCAGTCTTATTGTCTTGCTGTGCGTTTGTTTGTGACCTTTTAACAATCTACTTGAAACACCGAAAGTCAGCGCCTGATCATTTTTGCACAATATCCCCTCCGTAATTCATATAAGCTGTGTTGTTCGTGTTCCATGTAATGGACAGTTTCTTATACTCTTAGCCGGTCAGTCTCAGATTCTAGAACTTGCACTGTTTGAGAGTAAGATGAATAAAGTGGCCTTCTTCAGTCACTCTGGAGATAAGCATCTATCTGTAGAACCAGTGGTTCTAAGCTTTTAAGTTGAATTAGGCCTGATTAGGACTGCACTCCATATTCAGCGGTGGCTGGTTCAGCGTTGGCTGGTTTTACTGTGGAGATAATAGACGATGCTTCATTAGGTGAACTATCTGAGCCTTTGTCAAGAACTTTGGTGACGTTTTGTTAGCATCAGCACGGTAGTTTTTGGCCCTCAGTTATTGCACCGTTCACAACATACATTTTGGTGTCAGACCAAGGTTACTTGGAAATATTGTTTCTACAATACTATTTAAATTATCCAGACTTTGCTACCAGCTATATGTCAGAAGATTTTTGTTTCATTAAGGGTATTTGAATTTACATGTTTTCAAAAATCAATCGTATATTACCAATACATAAAGCATATAGCATATTATTTTCTTAACTCATGTTTTGTCTATCTGGTTTAATTACTGTTTCATTTTATTCATAGTTATTAAGAAGTGAATGGTTAAATGCTAATTATCTAGCTAGATTGCTCAGTTGTAAAGATTTGAATACATGTTTTGTCTTGTCTTATAACACAATCCACAATCTTCTTTAATCCAGTTGTATTCTTTCAAACCATATCTTGTCTCAAGCTATGTGGAAGTGTTGAGTCTCATAATCTACTGCAAAGTTACAGAGGATCATGAAAAACAGTCAGATTAAACATGACATGTAGAGTAAATATTGTTCTCATGAGTTAACACTGATTGACAAACGTCTATGATGATGACCTTCCATAATAAATAAACCTCATGTGCTATAATTTTCATTTTTATAAATAATTTGTTTATTCACAACAGTACATCTTTAAAGCTTCCCTTAAGCATTTACTTTGATAATACGTAAAATGTATAAATAAATAGCATTGACAGCATAAAACCCAAGTTGACTAAAGAGTTTTTTTCTGATTTTGGATCTGGTTGGTATGGATTGAGGCCTTACTTTGTATTATTTGTTTTAACAGGCTGTGTTTTGTTGTCTTTTTGCAACATGTTGTTTCATGTGTTCTGGGCAATATTTGTTTTCTGTTACCAGGAAACATTTGCCCATCAGGCTCAGCAAGGTGTGTAATTAGCTCAATGCGTGAAAGAGGGGGTGGCGAGTTTCATCATCTGTCATGGAAAGTGTTTTGAAAGGTGGAGATCATAATTGGTCTCTGAAACACTTTTTTTATTTAAGTCATTGAAAAACTCTTTCTCTTGTCGATAGCTTTTGTAATACTGTAATAAAAATGATCAATCATTCCATTTGAACAAAACATAATGATTGAGTGGTGCACCTGACACCTGTACGAATCACTGACATATGTACACCCTTGACACATGCTTGCAGTGAGTTCATAAGTGGAGAATGTAGCCAGTACTTCCAAATTTGTTGCGTATGGTAGACTCAACGTTTAAGTCCATTTACCTTTTTTGAGTATTTGGAAAAAAAGGGAAAGCAAAGAAAAAATGTTATGACAATAATATAACCCTATGAATGGGATAACCTAACATGGCTCAACTCTGAGTGATGTAGCTTTGTCTTCGTGGTCTTCAATCGTGAGTGGCTGGGGAAGACTTGCTCTAAATTCTCGGCTTGTTTCTCACAATTCACAGAGGTAGTGCAAGAGGAAATGACGTGTATCCCTGTGACATGTATGTACATTAACTAGCTTTATAATAAGTTCCACACTGGTGTCATTTTCAGGGATGACACTAATCAAGATGGCGTCATTCAGTTCAGTCAGAGAGTCAATAGCTGGCAAGCGACGCTTCCACCAGCACGCACGCCAAACACAAGGTCAAGAGTGGGGGCTCTCCACAAGTCAAAAGAGTCCTTTATGGTGTGTGCTGACTGATGCATTCCAGTAGGGCCTGCACACTTGCCTCTATGACGTGAGAGCTTTGACTTGGGGGTCACCATCAGAACAATTCCACTTCCTAATATCTTCAACCAGCCCTCTGTGCTCGGTGGAGTATCTAAGGTCGAATGATGCACTAGCCCTCTAATGGCATACACATTTGTAGTTTTAGTGAAAAGCCATTGGTTCTTCCAGTCAGCGCGTGATGTGTACGGGATAGAGGAGACTGTCACGTCTTTGTTCGTGCCTACGTGCCAGTGACGTGTAGCCTATTACAGCAAAGATCAGATAGCTCTGTAAATGCAAGTTCACCAGCTTTATTGTGACTGTAAATGTGCAACAGAACAGTTTTTGATGGACCTGGGAAAGTGACAGTGACAAATTACAAATAATGCATTCTGCAATTTCCAAAAACCAACATATTTTTTACTTTACATCTAATCTGTAGCTATCATGAGAATTGAAGGGTAAGGGTTACATTAATCTTTGAAGTACTCACGCAGGTACATTACAGTGATTTTATATTTGTCAAGCTATGAACTGTATTTAATACAACATATCAAGCCAGTGTTCAGGTGTGGGTACTTTGACTTTGCTTCCATAGGTTCAGCTTTACATAGAAAAAAGGTTGTCATCTGTTTGTGCTTTAGCCACGGTGGACTTTATGTCATCCTGGTTCACAGGAACAAACTTACCAGTGTTTCTAAATGTGACAGCCTCTACCGAAATATTTCTGTGTGAAGAAATACTTGGAACGATTCTCACAGTGCCCACCATACTCTCTGTTACTAGTTCTCCCCCTCTGGTTGCCTGCTACATTTTCCCTCTCTCTCTCCCTGAAGTACACTTCATGCAGTGTGTTTGCCAGTTCTCATGGGCAGTTGAAGAGAGTGACCACTTTACTTTGGCTCTTTGTACAAGTGGATATAATGTGAATCTGTAACATTAAGGACTCTCTGCAGCATTTTTTCCAAGCAAATATACCATTTGGTGTATTTCAGGGAAAATCCACACTAACATAGTTACACTTGGACGGACTCTGTGGATGTCACGGGGAAACAAATCTTGTCGGTGCTGACTCTGCCAAAATGTAGCAAGAAGAGGACACTGAAAGCAGTCCTTTATATAAAAATTTAAATATATGTTTCATAATGCATTGATGGCAATTTGGACCATTTCTGTTTCTTTACCCGTCCATCTGGTTTTTGCTGTGAATTTCAGGATTTTTTTTCCTTGAAACATCTACCATATAAGAAGAGCATTAAAAAGCTGTTTCTGTGATTGGTTTAAAGATCACAGAGTTCAATGAGTGAAAGACCCAAGTTTAAAAGTATTGTTATTTGTCATTGAATAGAAGGATAAGCTGTGTTGTAATATTGTACAACTGCTAAGTGACATGTTTATTAGTTCTCCTAAATCTTGCACACTGCTCTTTAAATTGTACATGTGTATATATGGTTTGTTGTTGCAGCGGACAAATACTAGTATCACATTATAGTTTTATACTTTCATATATACTACTACTTAATATTTTACACGGTTTTTGTAAAATATTTTAAAACATTTTATAATAATACATATTGAAATATATATCATCATCCTTATCATCATCCTATACTAATTAAGACTACGACTACTACTACTACTACTGCTGCTGCCACCACTACTACTACTTCACAAATATAATAAAAGATAAAATCACCATAATCATAAAGGAAATCACAAATTTGATCATTAATAACACTTCAGTCCCTCTTCAGAGTAATGAATGTCGTAGTTCATTTTAGTTTCATAGTACATTGCACCTATGACACAGTCTCAGTAAACGTATCTTTTTTTCTCTTCATAATATAATGTATTAATTATATAACTGCCCTTGTAAAATTGAATTTGACTGTGTGAAGCTGGATCTCTTGGAAAGTACTTGCTGTGTTGTAGAAAGGCTTTTCTCTGTTATTACAATTACTAATAGTTCAAATGGCCTGGTTTTCAGGATGACATCACAGTTTAGAAATCAGGTAATCACAGCAAGGTGAGTCACATTAGATAGAGTGAGTGAGCTCAGAGGTTATTTTCCATGTTGGCTCACCCAAATGATGACACCGTGGGTGAAACTACATGCCTGAGCCAAAAGCAGCAACTTGCGGCAAGGCATTGATAACTGGGTCACATACAGATTGTTTTTTTAAATCTTCATTTAAAGCAAGGTCAAGACCATTGATTCCATGTACACCACCTCAAGCAAAGAATGAGCCACCAAATCAAAAGAAACTCTTCATACCTGCGCCACTAGTGAAACCCGAGTTATATCAACTTGACTAAGCCTGCTTCTGTTTGACCATGTAGAGGTTTGTGATTGAGTTGTCATCAAAAAGATTCTCCTCACACATCAGTAGCATTTCCCAGTTGCACAACGAGGCCCTACATCACACCCTCTCTTTTCCATCTCATTATTCTACACACCTTTCTTTTGACGCAGCTGCTGCCTCACCCTGCCTGTCACCAGCAACTGTCCATCATATAGCTTAGATTTCAGGCCATTAGTGTGACATCAATAACAACCTACAACCAAGCACATTGACAAAGCACTGCTTTCTGTGTCATGGATTCTCAAGGCATTCTGACGCTCGGTAGCTACTTATTAAGGCACAGGCCTGGGTTTGAAATGGGGATAAAAGATTGTGTTTTAACTAAGAAGGAACAGGTTCCTTTTCTGTTACCAAAAACTATAGTTGTCATCTGTGTCTTTTTCTTTCAAGAGTGAGGAAAAGTTTGTATTTCATTCTGAAAATCAGGCCCAGCGACTCCAGTGTCACACTCACCCTGCTGATGTATATTTTTGATGTTGATCCTCTGCAAGAAAGTCAATGTCCCCGTTATACCTTTCATATATGCTATATTCAATGTGGTGGTGTTGGCCTTATACCATGAAATTGTAAAACA
Source organism: Chascanopsetta lugubris (assembly GCA_016785325.1). NCBI lineage: Eukaryota > Metazoa > Chordata > Actinopteri > Pleuronectiformes > Bothidae > Chascanopsetta > Chascanopsetta lugubris. The sequence goes on along the minus strand of JAFBJT010008704.1, from coordinate 8,697 downwards.
AGTGTATCTATTTTTAACTGGATGACAGATCCATTTATTAACGCCACATTAAAAGCATGAAGAAAACCTGATATTTGCTTGTCTTATTTTTGCACATGATTTTGACCCCAGTCAAGAATAGAGTCAGGGATTAACAGTCTCAGATTGGCGGTGTTGGAGTGTGATTCCTCACCATTTCCGCTAGATTTTCCTTCAGGGATTGAATATATATTCCGATAAAAACTCCATAAATACACAATCAAACTGTGGTTAAACATCATTTTCATATGCATGCTGTGTATGATTAGCAAGACATCTGTCCTGAAGAAGAGATGTGCAGTGGGTGCTGCACAAGTAAACGGCATCCACTGTGGATAAGAGGTTTACTGAGCACCACAGTGGCTCATGATCACACTAGTTGTCTATATGTGGTTTCAATGGGGCAGCTACTTGAGTTGATATCATCATAAAGCAATGCATTGTTATCTTTGATATGATGTCAGGTTTGTTTTTTCCTAACCCTCTGATGATTATTGTTAGGCTTAAATGACTATTTCTAGACCTTTGCAACCGAGTTAGTGTTGACACGTGTGTTTTTGTGTTATTTCAGGATTCCCTTCAAGATCGGACAGCCGAAAAAACAGATTGTCTCTAAAACTGTAAGTCACCCGATTCTATGTTTACCCAAGTCGCTCACAAAAATGTCGAACAGAAAATTCCATGGAGTGTGAGTAGACTCAGTACATACGACAGGACTCTAATACGCAACAAATTCCGAGTGACAGGTTCACAGACTAAGGGAGCATTTGCCAAAAGTGCTTTGTGGAGCTAAGCTTAACGAAACGCATATCCAGCATGGGTAATGTTCTGGATAAAGGCATCAGAGTCCCATAGCCAAACGAGATATTGGATGCCAGTTTGTCTGAGCCATTCAAGAGGGCAGAGGTGGTTACCTTGAAGTAACAGTGAGTGGGTGTTCTCCTTGCTGGAGAAAACCACTTCCACTCTAATGGGCCTGTGGCCCGGCAGGCACTGTCAGACTGGGTTTCCAGCTTCCTGTGCCATCCCAGGCAAAAACCAGGGAGTGGGTTAGAGGCTGCCCAGTGAGATGATCACCTAGTGACAAAGTGTCAACTGCCTCCCTCAGTGTTTTGGCCTCTGTGTTTAGAGGCAGGAACCCACAGAACCACAAGAAAGTCTGTAACCCTTGTGACATGTTTCAGAGACATGCTTGGACAAGCTGTCCGAGCCCGTGTCAACCCGGAGGACTAGATTTGTTTCACCTGTCTTTCAAAACACCGGAACTTGTCTCAGGCCATAGTTTGTAAGCTAAAGTTTACTTCCTGAAAAGTCCCCGGAGAAATCATTAGACCCATTGACTTTTCAAAGGAAGACTAAAGATAGTTGATTGGTCAAACGCAAGCCTCAATTCAGCACCAACAATGACAGTTCTGAACTATTTTAGACTATTATTATTATTGTTTTAATTTATCTTATCGTTCCTCAGATAATATGGAACTAAAAATAACAATGTCCCCCTCCAAATGGGTCACTGAGTCAGCTTTTTCAATTTGTTTGTTTTATGTTTAATCTTTTGATCAAAAAGAGCTTTTTTGAATTGCACAGGACTCATCATATTCTCTTGCTGAGCAAATAAAATGACCATGTTAAAGAATGAAGTGATTTGATTTGACATTAAATGCATTCTTCTCTTTCTAGGTTGAAAGAGACTTTGAGCGTGAATATGACAAACTTCAAAAGTAAGTTTGAATATTGTCAATTATTATGATAGTATCACATTTGTACAGGTTTTTTAATTAATTGAATTTTTATGTGTCTTGGTGTCTGTGTTAGTTCTGATGCCTTCAGTATGGAGAAAATGTAATCACCATATCTGTTCCAACACACCACATACTCATATTTCTCCCAGAGGTCCCCTCAAACCATTATGAAATGAAAATCATCACCATTTAATTTAAAATGAAACAAGTGTAATAGTTTAATGAAGGTTTCCTAAAACACTTATCAACAATTGAAATTGCATCTTAATAACTTTTTATAACCACTATGATGTAGTTGTAAGTCTGCTGTTTTATTCAACGAGAGGTTTGTTAGGCAATGCCCTCTGTCACCCTGTTACTTATAATTCTGTCATAACATCTAACATGGAGAACTGAAGCATCCTAATATCTGCAACCACTCACCTGTTTTAGTGAATGTACAATCTAAATCAGATTTTTTTGTCCCATGCATACTGTAAGGAAGATTTCAACCCAACAGTTTCTCTATATTTTGACCTAACATGAATAATAATGGGATGGAGCTCTTGTGGTCCTGCTATAAAAACAAAGAAACAAGAATTCTCCTTTTAAGAATAGCCAAATGGCTCATGCCCCACAACCTAGTGGGAAGCGAGCAAACTGCAGCTAGTATGAATGAACTCCTCATGAACTGGCCATTCTGTGCCATTCACGCAGCCAGCGTGGCCAAGGTGTTATGCTTAGTCAGCAGGATCTTTTCCTCTTATCACCCTATAAATCATTACCTGTAAGCTAAAAGCGATAATCATCTTGTAAGTTTTCCTTGTAGATGAATAGTTCATGTTAATAAATTCTGTCAAGTTCGGATGTGTGTCATTGGTAAGTAGTTTGTCCTCAGGGCTCTGTATTAGCGCCAAATGATAACCATGTAACCCAGTGACGGGTAATACTCTATTAGCCACTGTTAAATTCTTGAGCAACATATGTCTAGGAAGAAAAATGGAGAGAGGTGCTCATGGCACAAATCATCCCAAGGCCTAAAAGCTCGGTATATCCAGACCTTCTCTTACTATGAGGCAGCGGTTGAAGAAACTCCCTCAGGGGCCCCACAGGATGAGTGGGAGCACCATTTTCCTCTCAGGTTTTGTTGAGTGGGAGGGTCTTTTATCAGGAAGGTGTGGTGCCACTGCATTTTATAAATGAGTCAGAGTGACGGGCATGTAGAAACATTTAGGTTCCCCACCCTGGAGATCCATATTGACATGTCACGGTTTATCTTTGGCCCAAAATGTCTGTGGAGGACTAAACAAAGGGATCTGCTTTCACATGTTGCATGCTTCAACATTGCTAACCGGAATCCACTGCTATACATTTTTTTTTATTGATAATAGATTCAAGATTAATGTAATCAAAATCCAATTTGCAAGTGCCGGCTTGGTGACAATTCCAAGTAACTTAAGGGCCTGACTTGATTCTGTTGTGCAATGCAACCACAAGGTTTTACTCAAATGGAAGAGACTGATGACAGCTGTCAAACATGTTTGAATGCCTTTTCATCATCATGTGCCGTACAGTGTGGTGACGTGTGAGAGTCATACAAAGTGCAGTAGAATGATGTGGACAGATGACTGTATCTGTACAGGTTCAACAATGAGGTGCTACTGGAAGGAGCAGCAGCTGTTTCACCAAGCTGCTCTATTAGCACCTCCTGGAAACAGACTCCAGGCTCATTGATACTTATCCAAATTGCCTTCTCTCACTCCAGTGCTGTTAGAGTTGAAGCAGCATTGTGCAACACCTGGTGAAAAGGGAATCACTACCTGGAACATGGTTTTTCGAAATGCCCAGAATATCTCTTCCAGAACACAACGTGGGTGTGCAGACACTGTACACACTTGTTTGTTTATGCTTCCCCTTCCTCTCCACTAAAACTGATCTCCATGACCGGTGGTATGTTACAATTATGATGTTAATTTTACTCATCTCACATTTGCCTCCGTTTATTACATGAGAGTTAATTATGTTAGCCAATTTGCGATATACTATTTAGGTTCCATTTTTTTGTTACACTATGACCTCCATTAATTTCACTGGCTTTCAGTGTCGCAATTAAAACGAGCTGAAGTTGTATAGTGTAATTTCTCCAATATATCTGCTTGCCACCACCAGAAAGACAGTAATGATGAAACCACGGATCAGCATTTCTAGATGTTGATAATTACCTCAGAAGCCATTTTCTAGTGGCAGCGATGTTTCAGAGCAGAGCTGACTGTGAGGTCAGCTTTTTAACGCTCTTTCTAAACAAAACAGAAAAAGTGCTTTGACCTCTTCACAGTGCATGAATTGTCCTCATGCTCATGCTCACTGAAAATGTATTTCAGTCCTCCCTGAAATATTACTGATAAAATGACTGTAATGTGAGTACCATCTGCTGCGATTAGAAATGCTCATTTCTTAATATCTGAAATGTTGGCTGAAATTCTGATGACATGCTGCAGTGGCATTTGAGAAACAGTTTCACCTAATAGATGAAAGGGACACAACAAGTTACTGTGAAGATTGTTCTGACAGAATATTTTGAAATTAACAATACAAGATGATGTTGCATCATTCACTGCAAATGACATTTTTGGAGCAACTTCCATCGGGTGTGTGGCCATTCTGTATCAAACCACCAAGAAAATTGATTAATACTTACAGCAAGGACAAAATAAAGAGCCTTTGAATGTTATTAACAATCAAAGGCTGCTGTAGGTTTTCTTACACGCTCGGAAAGAAAGGATGAGGTGAAGGCTATGTCCCATGCATATTTACCTCTCGATATTTATAAACCCTACACAATGTACATCTAATTCCATTAAAAGGGATGTATGTACCATTGATAGTCTTCCAGGAACCCACATACATTAATTGTCTGTTATTCCTTTCTATTTTCTCCTTATTTAACCGTACTGGCATTTGTTTGTTTTTCTTGTCTGGAATATTGTTTTAGTGTTTTTGATTATTAATTTTATTTCCTTCCAATAGATGTAAATACAAATATGATGATAATTCTGGGGTACCCAGTTACTCATCTTGTTAATCCTCCACACCAGATTTAGGTTCAAACCATATGACACTTCTCTTCTCTCCAATTACTCTCTACTTTACTTGCTTTGTGCTTATTCTGCCCTAAGCATCTTGGGCAGTATAACCTCAGTAAAGGTCTTAGAGCCCAGAAATAAAATAATAATTCTGAGGTGCACTCTCAGTGTAGCACAGAGACCATATCTGCTCTTTTGTTTCCCAGCAGCTAAACAATTAAAAAATGGAGGCTACATGCCTCCATTTTCTAGTTATTCAGCGCACAAGCAGGATGTGTGATACTGGTGTATTTACTTCTTCTGACCATTGCACACGATGTCCCCAGAAGGCTGACGTTTTACAGCTATTGTCTACCTAGTTAATATAATCCCTCAAAGCAACGATTGAAACGAAACCCCTTCACTTTGCCTCTTTTCATCAAACCAAGGGAAGTGATATGAAGGCAGTCTCGGGGGAGATTCTAAACCCCTCATTTGCCTTAATTGATATAATGAATGGCATGTGTTTTCAGCCTCCATAGTTTGGTAATTGCCATTTTTAACACCCATCAATGGAATGTGTGCCGGGGAATGATTGAAGACAATAATGCTTCTGAGCGCAAATGTAGTTGACAGCATCAAGAATGATACCCGGTGTTGTTAATAGGTGAACAGATGTTATTATAACATTTTATATGGAATCAATGAAATGTGTAATTCCCTCTTGAAACATGGTTTTATACACTCATTTCCTTTTCTAGATTTTTTATTTGGTGCTCTCCGTTTCCATATTAACATGCTGAGTGACAGGAAGACATTATGAATTACCGTCGTCAAGACATTAAGATATTGTTTGGACCTGGTGTTTGGTTTTCTCCATTGTTCCTATTCTTCCTTCCAGGTGTTTCTCATTGTTGTAGAAATCACTGATGCTTTACCACCAGACCAGAATCTTTGCTGATCATCTCTCTTCTTCTTGTCCCACAGGCTGGAGGATCAGACAAAGAAGCTTCACAAGGACATGAAGAAAAGCACCGAGGCTGATTTAGGTGTGTTCTGCGCCCAACCTGTGTGTTGCTGTGTGCAATTGATCTCCACTTGTTCACCAACATACTTGATGTTGCTTGGCAGGTTTTTTCATGGCTAGAAAGACATCTGGTTGTCTTGGTTTGTTTGGCAGTGCATCAGCTTTCCGAACAAATTGACAAACGATAGGAAGAGAGTGTAAGCCTCTACCTTAATCATCTTTTAAAGGCTTTTGCTAGGCTATCACAGTGTGTTGGATTTATGAGCTGATCTTTTTTTTTGCAATGTTCACTTAGGGATTTGTCCTCAGTCTGCCTGTAGTCTTGTAGTTGTCAGCCACAAAACCCGTGTTTACTTTTATTTGCTTATTTGTTGGTTTTTGAAGTTGTGTATTTGGGAAGTGGAAGCACATATGGTCTGTGGTAAGTCTGTGGTTGTCAGGGTGGAGGATTAGGGACGGATGGAGAGGAGAGGGGCTTCTTCATTTCCTCTCCTTTGTGCTCGGCAATATGTATGTCTGCATCATCAAAGTGTCATAGCTGTCAAGACCTCATTATTGTTAATGGATTACATCTGTTGTGCAGGTCCTGTCTCCGCAAACAAAGGGAGCAACCTACTCTTCCTGTCAGCCCGACATTGCATACACTGCTTGCTATATTGGACATCATTTATCAAATCAAATCTATTGAACTTGAGAGTGAGAGATCATAAAATATTTGATGGGCTGTTCCTGTTCACAGCCTCAGTCAGGCACAGTGAGGAAGTGGCACACTGCTTTTCCTGCTGAGATATTGTTTCAGCTTTTTATTTGCAGCACAGGTGGTAAGGAATGCGATAATTTCACTTATTTACACTCTACTACCTTAAATAATGTAACGATTACTTGCACGTCACCTTTTAATTTTCATGATTTTATGACCAACTTGTCTCAGTCATGTCAGACGAGGTCAAATCAAGCAATTTGTTACTTGTCAAAAAGGATCTGCAGAAACACGGCACCACAATAATTGATTGGTTGTTCTTGAGAGAATCCAGAGAGAGTGTGAAAAGACACCAGTGACAGTTCCAGATCTCCATGAAGCCCATTTTCACCACAGCCTCCTCTGTCAACGTGTGCCCCCTCCAGTGCAGCTCATTTATTTTGACAGTGAAACCATAATCTGATATATGCTGTGTGTCTAAACAAAGTGGCAAGAGTGCAGATTAACAGTAATTGGTGCTGTCAGTGTAGAGACATTGTAAAGATCCTTGGCGCCTTGGTGAATATTCAACACGGCAGGCAGTCCCTCCACCCCCTCAGATTTTTACAATGGGGGCAGCATTGTGCCACTTACTTTTGCTCTCTTTTGAAAACCTTACCGGCAACAAACACGTATGTGATGAAACGCTTTAAACCTTGGGTGTAATCCACAGAAATCACCCCCCGTGGTTTTTTTGAAAAATGTAAAATATCTGAATTTGAATCGGGTTCAAATCCGTCACTGATATTTCAAATATGCTGTTAACATCTTGGTAAAAGTTATTTTTCACAAAATCTTTGAACAATGTTTTCACATTATTCTCTGCTTTGTGTCTTCCAGCCATGTCCAAAGCCGCAGTGAAGATCTCTGCAGACCTGCTGGAGAACCCGTTGTGTGAGCAGGACCAGGCATTTCTCGAGTCCATGACTGCTTTACAAAAAGCCATGAAGCGGATGGATGCTTTCAATCAGGAGAAGGTTGGACTCGATGCTTTAGTTTTCTAGTCTTGGAAAATAAAGAACACTTGATTTACAGACAGATATTTCATAAGGCTTAATTATAGGCTTTAAACAGTGATTGACACATGTTTTAAATGTCGTTCTTTAGCTAGCTAGAGGGGGAAGCCACATCCTTTAGTATCATGCAGGTGACTCACCTTTAATCTGGCTAGATCACTCTGATAAATTGTACCAGAAATCCAAATTATTTTTATTACGAATTAAAATATTATATGTACTATTCAACTTCTTTTCTTGAAGTGAGTAAGTGTGTTTTTTGACCAGTTGAAAAGGGTTGTTACTCTATTGTCTTCTTGGCTCTTGTCAGACTTGTTAAACTGGAATCAGATGAAAAGTGTTTCCCAAGATATACAAAGTACAAGACTACACTAGATTCCGTTCAAAGTGCATGTTTTCATATCTGTCAATATTGTGCAGCATGTTAACTAAAAACTACCCGTATGTTTTTCCTTCTGCTGTTTTTGTAAAGCATCTGTGGCATCATCCTCTATAAGCTCAGGCTACTGGGTATCAGCTGTGAGAAGTGATGCATTGTGACTCACTGGAGTCTAAAATAACTTGTACAATGGAAAGGCCTTTTCTCAACATGAAAACATACCCTACTGCAAAATTCACCGTGGTAACTGTTCTCTACATGCGTGGCTGACAAGTGCGTTGTACCACTTGGGTTACTTATTGAAACAACAATTGGCTGCAGTTCAGTACTTGTGTTACATTGTTTACTCCATATCTTGTTGAGAGGTTATAGTGGATAGTCTGTCAATTCCTCCTTCAGGACCAGCTGTCATGAGCTTGAGTTTATACTACAACAACTCTCCTGCAGCAATGTTTCTCTCTCGTATTAACACTTGATGAAGGTGCAAGCAGAGAATCATCAGAGTTCAAATCCAAGTCGACAAAGAGCCTCTCGATTTGACAGTCTTATCTTTCTGTCCTGCATGTTGTATTTTGTATATTTAGATATTTATTGTAATGTGTGTCTGGTATTGTTTGTGTTTTTCATGCTTTTGATTCTGTCAATAATATAAAAATGTCTCTTAGAATAATAAGCAATATATTCTTTGAATTGAATTGAATTGAATTGAAATACTTTATTTAATCCCTTGGGAAA
>JAFBJT010008660.1:0-18304 GCA_016785325.1 Chascanopsetta lugubris | reverse complement strand
GCTCACCTCCGACAGGAAGCTCACCTCCAACAGGAAGTTCACCTCCAACAGGAAGCTCACCTCCAACAGGAAGTTCACCTCCAACAGGAAGCTCACCTCCAACAAGAAGTTCACCTCCAACAGGAAGCTCACCTCCAACAGGAAGTTCACCTCCAACAGGAAGCTCACCTCCAACAGGAAGTTCACCTCCAACAGGAAGCTCACCTCGACAGGAAGTTCACCTCCGACAGGAAGCTCACCTCCGACAGGAAGCTCACCTCGACAGGAAGTTCACCTCTGACAGGAAGTTCACCTCGACAGGAAGCTCACCTCTGACAGGAAGTTCACCTCCAACAGGAAGTTCACCTCTGACAGGAAGCTCACCTCCGACAGGAAGTTCACCTCTGACAGGAAGTTCACCTCTGACAGGAAGCTCACCTCTGACAGGAAGTTCACCTCTGACAGGAAGTTCACCTCTGACAGGAAGCTCACCTCTGACAGGAAGTTCACCTCTGACAGGAAGCTCACCTCTGACAGGAAGTTCACCTGCGCTCAGACATTAAAGACTGTACAGATTGTGCTCGTCTGCAGACACACGAGGAAACTTGTCACCTGGTGTGAAAACGTCTGAAAATGAAAGTGTGAGTGAAGTGAGAGGAGCTCAGGTGATTCCAGTTCTTCCAGTCGCTCAGAGCAGAAACACCTTCCACACTCTTCATAAACCTGTTCACACTGAATAAAGCCACTCGGGTTTGTGATGTCAGGGTGAGCAGCAGCAGCAGCAGCAGCAGCAGCAGCAGCAGCAGCAGCAGCAGCAGCAGCAGCAGCAGCAGCAGCAGCAGTAAAGAGCCTCTGACCCACAGGAGGATTTTCTGCCTGACTTCCTCACGCAGCAGAATAAAGGGCAGCCCGCAGAGTTCCACCCGCACTGAGCTCACCACATGTTACACAGCAAACAATCACATGACAACACCTGACACATCAGCCACCAGGGGGCGTTTGAGAGCCACATCCTTAAGGAAAGAAAACAAGTGCTCCAAACTACAGAAAAGGTGAGAGGGAGGGTCCGCACCAGGGCTCGTGTCGTGGGGGCGGGAGCGACGCAGTGCATTGTGGGAAACATGACTCAGCAGGTTTCCTGTCCAGGTTCTACCACCACAGTTCTTCGCCGCCGCTGCTCCTCGTGCTCGCTCGCTCGCGCCCCTGCAGCCGCATCATCTCCAGGAGGCTCCTGGCGTACGCGTCCCTCAGGTTCACGCCCCCTTTCGCCCCCCCCTCCCTCGCCCCGCCCATCGAGCCCCTCGCCAGCCTCTTGAGCATCTCGCTGTGGCGCACGGCCGTCTCCTTCACCTTCATGGTGAAGTAGCAGGCGGAGAAGCGGTCGTTGATGATGGCGATGGGCAGCGCCAGGATGAGGATCCCCGACAGGATGCAGAGGAACGCCAGCACCTTCCCCGCCGCCGAGTCGGGTCGGACGTCCCCGTAACCCACCGTGGTCATGGAGGTGGTCGCCCACCACCAGGCGGCCGGGACGCTGGTGAAGGTGGTGGCGGGGAGGTCGTGCTCCAGAGCGAAGACCGCCGTGGCGAAGATGGAGATGCCGACTCCGAGGAAGAGGAGCAGGAGGCCGACTTCCTCGTAGCACTGAGCGATGGTCACACCCAGAGACCTCAGGCCTGAACACACACAGTTAGCATGTTGACACACTGTTAGCATGTTGACACACTGTTAGCATGTTGACACACTGTTAGCATGTTGACACACAGTTAGCATGTTGACACACTGTTAGCATGTTGACACACTGTTAGCATGTTGACACACTGTTAGCATGTTGACACACAGTTAGCATGTTTACACACTGTTAGCATGTTGACACACAGTTAGCATGTTGACACACAGTTAGCATGTTTACACACTGTTAGCATGTTGACACACAGTTAGCATGTTGACACACAGTTAGCATGTTGACACGCTGTTAGCAGGTTTACTCACAATTAGCATGTTGATACACAATTAGCATGTTTATACACAATTAGCATGTTTATACACTGTTAGCATATTTACACATAGTTAGCACATTTACTCACAGTTAGCACGTTTACTCACAGTTAGTTTGTTTACATATAGTTAGCGTCTGTTAAGATAGTTATTAAGTTCTCAATTATTGTTCCAACATTGTGTAATTAAAGCATTTAGCATATTTACAAATAGTTTGAATGTAGAATTTAGCATATTTACATATAATTAGCATCTTTATGAACAACAAACTGTCATCGAGGATGAGCTCTACAGCAGGGAGGTGAGTTTCATTGCCAGCACTTCCTGTTAGCATGCTAACACTTCCTGTTCCTTGGTCTGGATGTGGATGGTTGTTTTTCTGTTTCAGGCCTGAACTAAGTGCGAACTCTAAAAAGAGAAAAGTTGTGTTTGTGTTTGTCTCTGTGACTCTGAGGGAGGAAGTGTAAACACACCCACATGCACCAAACCACTTTCATCGGAGCGTCTGGAGAAGAATCAGAGGTTTGACGACTTCAGTCGATCCTGTGTCTGATTCACTAATCAAACATTAACGTCCTGTGTCGTCATGGAAACCACAGATTCTGAGCCTCAGTGTTTCTGGATCTGTTTGGAGAATCTACACATCAGCTCCCATCGACCATCGACCATCAACCATCAACCATCCACCATCAACCATCCACCATCCACCATCAACCATCGACCATCCACCATCCACCATCAACCATCGACCATCCACCATCAACCATCAACCATCCACCATCCACCATCAACCATCCACCATCCACCATCAACCATCCACCATCCACCATCAACCATCAACCATCCACCATCCACCATCCACCATCAACCATCCACCATCCACCATCAACCATCCACCATCCACCATCAACCATCAACCATCCACCATCCACCATCAACCATCAACCATCCACCATCAACCATCAACCATCCACCATCAACCATCAACCATCAACCATCAACCTTTTCTCCCTCCCCCCCCCCCCCCCCCCCCCCCCCCACCCCCAACAAAGGAGCTAAGCCATTGAGGCAGTTCATGAGCTCTCGGTGCTCTGACGAGTGGAGCCACAGTTTGCCTCATTGAGCAAACATGCAAAAATGCTGATCCAGGCTTGAAGTGCAGCGGTAACGGCGGCCGGACGGATCAAGAACGAGCCAGTGTGGACGAGACGCCATCTGCGTTCAGGACCCTTTGGGGTCAAGAGCAAACACACACATATGCAACAAATGTTGTTGTTTTTTTGAACAGGAAAACACAACTTGAGTGACTCCACACTGTAGCTGACCGTAGGCTGATAGAAGCAACTGGGTGATTTGGGAAACATCTCATTTCTGTAACTGTTCATTCATTGGTGCTAAAAGCTGATTCTCGACAAAAAAAACGTTGCATATATTGATGACTCCTGTTTTGCAGGAGAACTGCTCCAACCAGGAGATCCTGGCCTCGCTGCAGCATGTGCGCCCGGGCGGCGGCTTCCAGCCGGCTTTCACCGTCTTTGAGAAGTGTGACGTCAACGGAACCAACACGCACCCCGTCTTCGCCTATCTGAAGGACAAGCTCCCCTACCCCGACGATGACCCCAGCTCCCTCATGCGGGACCCCAAGTTCCTCGTGTGGAGTCCCATCTGCCGGACGGACGTGTCTTGGAACTTTGAGAAATTCCTCATCGGGCCTGAAGGAGAGCCCTTCAAGAGATACAGCAAAAAGTTCCCCACCATCGACGTCGAACCTGATATTCAGAGATTGTTGAGATTAACCAAGACCTAAGAATAGCCTTGTAATGGCCTCTCATTTTCTCAGAGTCAGTACCGATGTGCTGTCCTCCACACTTTTAAGGCTTATTAAATGAGGGTGATATTCTGAAACGCTAAGGGAATATTGTCTGAGGCCCCATAAGTGCTTAAGAGTGGTGGACGAATGCTTTCTGTACATGTTTGGAAACACTGAGCAGGTATCGCCGCGAGTCGAGAGAAATGTACCGTGTAACTAGATCTGCAGATAGAGCAGAGTGTCTCCCTTTGCATGCTTTTCTTTCCCCTCCTACCTAAGCTTGGCCAGCAGATGGTGCTATTTATCTAACCCCCAAAACAATGAAACGACCCTTGTGGGCATTAACATTCACAGCACACACTCTCACTAAATGTTTGCACTGGAATAAAAATGTTGAAAAAAAAAGAGAGAAAGAAAACCCTGTCCTCTCCCACTGCTCCGTTTTTCCTTGTGCCCCATGCAACAAAGATGTGCACCTCTCTGTGCATGTTGATAAAAATAGCTGTTGTCAGCTCTGTACAGACACTGTGATGAGGCCTGGAACACAGTGGGGAAGGATGTGCAGTTGTGATGCATGTTGTCACTGCACATTAAAACGCTCCTGGAGATAACTCAGAGGCAACTCCCCTGCATTATGCATCCCCCGTCCTGCTGATTCATTCTTTATATATGCCGAGACCTCCACCAATGCAGCGGGGTCTACAGCTCTGTGTGAGATCTGCTGAGACCGGGAGCCTGCACCCGCACAGCCGCAGGGGAAGCTTTAGCACCAGGGTGGCACCAGAGGACCGGCCCTAACTCACAGATTCGGGGGAGTGTCGTCCTTGCTGCCACATTACGGCCTCCCGTTTGTTTTATTTGCAGAGCCATAGATTAGCGGTGGATTTTCTGCACAGTCACATGCGGTGATGATGTCAGGGCCTCAGGCGGCACACACGCCAGGCGCTGCCCTATTGTTTTCGACACATTGCCTCAGGGCATTTGTGACAGTAGTGAAACTTAAGTCACCTGATACGGATGGTGTTTCATTCCAGTTTGCCCTCACTGTCTCAGCACATTGTGGAGTGTAGCCATATTACTAATATGGAAATCCTGTTGGTCGGTGTTTGAGTGACGGGCAACAATGTTGACTATATAAGGAGACTTGACTGAAGGAGGAATACCTGTTCATTATCCTCCCTCTTTTCTCTTCAGTTGTGTCACAAGCATAGAGACAGACAAAGATCATCTATGTTTGAGATGAACCACTCTGATCTGTTCTTCATATTTGCATGTGCTGCACAGATATTAGGTAAAAAAAAAAAGAAAGAACACAATGGCAATATTTTATAGATAAGTGATTGTAAAAAATATTTTGGATTTATGAGAAAGATCTGTCTGTGGACACTTATCTATCTGAGATCAGATATTTAAACAAGACTTAAAATATCAAGCTTGACATAGTGGGCTCCTTGCGACTGAAGCTTGGCATTAATAACAGTGGATTGAAAACAGTGTCAGTGCGGAGTCCGGCAATGAATAGTTTATTAGTGCCGGTCGGTTTGAGCTTGTCTCGGTAAGGGAGATTTTGAGCCTGGACCTTAGGGAATGAGGACATTTTGGGGAAGTGAGAGTTAATCATTGTGGTAATTGGCGGAAATGCTGAAAATGAATATAACTGAACATGACAGGGAACATGAAACAACATAATACATTTATAGGAATAAAAGTCAGGTATTTTTATTTTTTCTTCTTTTTGTGTCTGCCTGGTTATTCCTCAACATGTATTTAATTGATAAAGTAAACCTCAAATAAACTTCAGATGAGTCGCAAGATATGCTATAATCTATAGTAAACACAGGAGGGGTTAAATATCAATAGAGATGGACCTTCACAGACACCAACATCGTCATAACAAGTGAAATAACGCATATATTCTCAAAATCGGTCATGAAAAAATGTAGTTTTGTTTTTTAAGCGAAGTGAGACCTCTTCACTTCCTCTTCGTCTCCCCCTCTGCCACCACAGGTGAGCTCGGTAACCATGGTAACGTTTGCTTCCCCCCACCCCCACCTCCCCGTTTTTTCCCTCCCCGACCCATTCTTCTCGCGAGACTGCGGGGCCAGCGGCAGAGGGAAGGCAGTGTGGATGATCTCATCCCTCCAGCAGCTGCATAGCGCAGCGAGGCCAGCACGGAACTTTTCTATCAAACTTCAGAGTTGCCTATTTTTTTTTTTTACCTGACTGGCGGGAGGTAACCCACGGACACACGGACGCGAACTCACGGACACTCACTCGTGGATTTCGGTTCGTACGGAAGCCTGCAAAGTTTGCTCCAACGCCACCCGCGAGGGTAAGAGCCGTGCGCAGTGTGTATGTGTGTGTGCGTGTGCGTGTGTGTGTGTGGTGTCGGTGGTGGTGGTGTTAGTGATGTGTGCCGGACTCACAGGGACGTTGTTGTGACAGACATTGAGGGAGAAGAGTGTCGTGTTTGGTTGTGTGACACCCGGAGCTCTGGAAAGGTGAGTCCCGGGGAGAGGAAGGTGTTGGTTGTGATGTTCACAGTTCAAGGTGCCACACACACACACACACACACACACACACAGAATCTGTCGAGTGTGAGGACAAAGCATATCTCTGTGTGTGTGTGTGTGTGTGTAATCGATGCGCAGTTTCCCATTTATTTACCTAGCGTGTTTTTTTTTGGGAGCCGACTATCACCTGGTGTGTGTACCACCGTGTGTCTGCTGCCGTGTCGCTGCTCCATGTGTACACGCCAAGGGCATGGCTTCCATACACAACTCACAGGTGGTAGGTACCGTGTGTACTCTGTCACTACATGTCAGTGGGGTTCGCACTGCGTGGCGCTCCTCGTGTTGCTGAGCCTCAAACACGGAGCGATTTCCTTGTTCCACATCTGAGCGAGTGTGTTCGCTGCCACATCTGGGCTGAAGTGATCAGGCCAGGCTGAACGCAAGGAGTGTGTGTGTGTGTGTGTGTGTGTGTGTGTGTGTTTGTGTGTGTGTGTGTGTGTGTGGGGGGGGTCATACATGTGTTGTACATCACAGCATATATGTAAATGTGGGCATGCTGCCTATTGTCATCACGTGACACCCTCAAGATGTGTCGCCCTTCTCGTTCTTTTCCATGTATTTGAAATGTGTTCCTTCCTGATCCTTCACAACTCCCAAGAGGTTGATCAATTTGGCAATGAGGCATTTCAGTGTACACAGTTAATATTTCTGAATCCTTAAAGGCGCATAGATGCAAGTGTTGGGTTTAGTGACATCAAGTGGCATCTGATTCCCCCTTAAAGGTGCGGTGTGTAAGGTTTGGTGACATCGAGTGGTGAAGTTGCATGTTGTATCCGTCACCTCACCCTCGCCCCTCTGAGCGTGCAGGAGAGCCGATGGTCGACTTCAGTTGTCATTAAAACTCAAAAAACGTTAAGTCCATGTCCACTCTGGGTTACTGTAAAAAAAAACATGGCGGCGCCCATAGAGAGGACCCCCCTCCTCCATGTAAATATACATTAATGGGCTCATTTAAGGGTAATGGGAAAAAAATGTTTAAACCATTATAAATTCATGAAAATGTCAGTCTGTAATTGTTTTGTAATATTTGTTGAAGTGATGAAAAATAATTGAAACCTTAGACACTGCACCTTTTAACTTATCAAAAGTTGAAAGGTGTTTAGTTGGTCCATTCTTGGCTACTGCAACATAGGAGGCTCCACTGAGAAGACCTGCTGTTGATGTTGACTGTTGTTGAACTATTTTGGAATAAGACTTTGTCATGTCACTTTGCATTGGGGAGATCACTTGGTCTGTTTATGAGTGGTCAGAATAGGTATTGTTCTTGGAAGGAATGCGCAGACCTGAGTTAGGCCCTCTGTAATGACGATGGACGTATCGATGTGACTAGTTTGGATTATCATCCCGATGTATGTGGCAGGGTTAAGTATTTCTGTTTACTACTTGAAACACACTTGATGTGTTTGTGCTCGGCTCATTCGAAAGCGTAACGATCCTGATCTGTTTACCAGGGACCAGGTATGGGACTGGTAACGTCTATGATATGTTTCATTGCTGTTGTTGGTCACAGTTGTTCTAGAAAGGAGCTTGTTCTTTTTGCTCATTTATTTGTGCAGAATACACCCTCATTGTCCCACTCAGGCATGAGAGCGCGTACTCATCATCACAGAGAGAGAATAGGAAATATCTGGCAATGCAGCGACCACAAGGCAAACACAGGTTTGTTTGGATAGCTCCGACGCCAGTCACTGCAAAGTTCACGCACGTGCAGTTCTGTGTCTGAGTAGAAAACATCTGCTGCACCAACTATGCAGGTAGGAAATTAAAAAATCATGGGGCTCCCCGCGTTTCACTGAATCACAGTGGCAATGCTTGCCTTGGCAGGAGTCAGGTGGAAAGAAATAGTAGGCTTTGGAGTTCAGCTTCAAGGATTTTTAGCATTCTTGATGGGCTTAGTGGACCTGTGCTGGGCATGACTGATCACACAGGTTCCTATGCCATTTTTTAATGCCGAGTGTAATCTCAGACTTATCCTGTCTGCTTGTTTTCACACTAGCAAACCGCCTGCTTTCTTTCCTTTGATGGGATTTATTCTTGGGAATCAATCTAATGCAAATGTCAGCAGCTTCTTTGGTCACTCTTTAAGTTGGCCCCTTTTCACAAAATCTGGCCAAACAATCAGGTACATTGGTTCTGTCGAAAATGCCATTCAATTATGTAATGTCAATGTGTATCATTTGTTGACATCTAGTGGTAAACTGCATGTTGCAGCTGAATGAACCTGCCAAGCAGTTAGGAGAGCCTAGAGTACCCCTCCGAGAGTTAAATCTGTCCCCTCCGGGCTACCATAAAAACATGATGTAGCATGATGCAACCTGTCGACCTTTGTAGTGAGGACCCACCCCTGTTGTACATTTTAAGGGCTTGCGCATGGTTGACAAAAGCAAGCAATCATACACTCAGGTGATTACACATGGATGAAAATATCGGTAAGATTATATCTGATGCCATTTCTGTCAATAGTTAATGAAATGCTTTCACCGGAATCATTTGAACCTTTCAAACTAACTGGCAGTAAAACCAATCAACGGTCAAACTCCAGTGTCTGTGTTGGAAAAAGGTTTTCAGTTCTCACGTTTCCCATCAACGTAAATAGTCTTCCCCTTGTTGTGGTACTGAAGAACAGTGCTTCTATTTTCACAGTTTGCATCATCGGCTTCTCTCGTAACATTAACAATTGGTAGTGTGCTTCATTTGTGGCAGTGTCTTTTCCAACGTGCCCACACATTTGCACAGGGACGCTTCCTGTTGCTAAGTTTGGGCTTGTGTTTCCTTTGTCTCCTGTGCATCGGCTCGGAGGGAATAGCTCGAGCAAAGATAAAAGACAACAACAAGCAGAGCATTGTGCTGTTTTATAATCTGCCCCTCTGGAATGTGTGGGTCTGCAATTATGCTAAGTGTCCATCAGGAAATGCTTAAATGAACTGTTTACACTGTATAATGAATAGTGGGATTGTTGTTGTGATTTATTGTCAAGTTCAATGTACAGCAGTAGTCGGACTTTGTGGATCAGCGCTAGTCGAGTGCCAATCAAATGCCAGTGCATTTGAACACTAACTTGGTTCATGAACTTTATCAAAGAAAACCCTTCCTGTATTTTCTGGCTCTGATAAACCGAATTTATGTTATTTCTCAGACTTCCTGAATTCACCTTTTTGGAATGTGCTGCACCACCTGACGCACTGACTGGTTGCCCTGAAGTTGGTGCTCCTGTCATCGCTTCCTGCCTGGAACTGACGGCAGACCAGACAACAAACTACTCAGACTCAGAGAGTCTGACTTTGTACGATCTGTTGCAGTGACTCAGCCAATGACAGCTCCAGGGCTGATTTCCTCAGGCTTGCTTGCTCATGAGCAAGACCAAATTGAGTCACATACTCCCGAGTTTCGACATGACCTCCAGTAACAGTGTAAACTTTGCTCTTAGAAAAGGGAAGCTTCATTACTTTTCACATGTGTAACGTGACTGGCCAGGATTGGTCGTCCGATCATCAGAAGTCAGTGAATGCGGGGGTGGATGAGTTTGAGTGTAATGAGATGTGACCGGGATTCTGTGCTTCCTGCTTGCTAAAATGTTGGTATGCTCTGCCTTTGTCTAAGTTGGACAGTGCACTATGTATTAACAGTTGGGGGGGGGGGGGGGTTGGGTGGGGGGGGCGGGGGGAGGGGGGGGGGGGGGAGGGGGGGGGGGGGGGGGGGGGGGGGGGGGGGGGGGGGGGGGGGGGGGGGGGGGGGGGGGGGGGGGGGGGGGGGGGGGGGTTGGGTGTCGGACGAATGGCTGTGACATCATGAGGGCAGGTGCAGGGGTGTTACCTTCTGCTCAGATCTGCACTGACTGAGCGCTGGTCCTGGTCTGCAGCTGAAATGTCTGTGGACTAAAGCAACCCCTGTGTCACCCTGTCTCCAACTCAGCCCAAAACCAAAAGCCACAGCTATTCAGAGATCAGACTCTGCGTAATTCCCCTTTTCTGCTCCCATCCAACCTCATGTACACGCTGAAAATAGTTCTACATGGTGCAGAGATCAGACCATGGAGAGAGAGAGAGGGGAGGAGGAGGAGGGGGGGGGAGAGAGAGAGAGAGGAGGGGAGGGGAGGGGAGGGGGGGGAGGGGGGGTAATCCAACAAACAACTACCTAGAAAGAAGTGAGGTGAGAAACTTTCCACAATGAAATGTGGAATTCTAATGACGATGTGTTACTGCAGCCCGTCTCCGCTGCCGCACGGCGATGACGTGCCCCGCGTTGTCTCGGCATGTCGGCCTGTTGCAACACTGTCTCTCGCGTTTGGCCCCGCACACTCTCCCTGGAATGGATTACGGGGAGAGCTCGAATCAAAACATCTAGTGCAGTCGCAGGCCCGTGCCCCATGCGGAGGCGATGTGGGCAGCGGTGGAAAAATCATTCCGCGCACAAAAACCAACAGAGGTTTTGCTGTTGTCCCTCCCGTGGACAGAAATCTGAGATGCAGGAATGCGTGAGGGCTTGGTCATGGCTGAGCTCGAAACAGATCTCGGTGTATAGACAGGTCTGTTCAGCTTGTCTTCATTCCTGCTCGCGCTTATAACTGTTTTTTGTTATTTTCAAGAGCCGCGATTGCCCTGTGATGTGCACTAAAGCAGGAGCGCTGGCTCCACAATGCACTGCATAGGGTTTTCCCCTCAAAAGACTCCTTGAAACACAACTTCAGGAGCAATACCCAAGCAACATGAATAGTGAAAGTGCTGTTGCTTGAGTTTGTGTTGGGCTTAGATAAAAAATGGGGGGGGGGGGGGGGGGGGGGGGGGGGGGACATGCCTTGCTCTGAAATTCCACATCCTTTGCTTTGGAACTTGGGAATCCTTTTCCACCCTGTGAGTTCCTGCTTGACACTGAGGGGAAAGAATGAAAGAACTGTGTGTTTCAGGCCTCTGTTCGATTCCAATGAGTTTTCTTTTATTTTTTTTAACAAACAGAAGCTTCAGGTGGACTGAATGGAGTGTGCCCATTCGCATTTTCATGCAGCGTACTCATGTCCCTGCATTTTATGAACTGAGCCTCATTAATACAACATTATTATTCTCAGTGTTGTGTTGTTGTCCTACAGTCAGTGCAGTGCCCCGTGAATTAGGCCACAGTTCCTTTTTTCCATGTTGCTCCAGGTGCAAAGGGCAGATAGGGCTGACCGCTGCTTTCCCGGCCTTTCCTCTCTCACTGCCAGTTTCCTGTGTATTTCATTGATGTATTCCTGGATACCCTGTTTACATGTTTCTGGCTACCGGTGAAACTGAAAGTTAAATATGTCGTTAAGCATTTTATTTTCCCATGCATTCAAGGTGCAGTGCGTAAGATTTGGCGACAACTAGAGGTGAAGAAGCATGTTGTATCCACCACCTCACCCTCACCCTTCTGGGCCTGCAGGAGAACCTATGTAAGACTTCAGTTGTCATTAAAACTGCAAACATGGCGGCCCTCGTAGAGAGGGCCTGCTCCTCTTGTAAGTATACATTCAAGAGCTCATTAAAGGCCAAAGGGATACAAATATTACATTTAGGTTATTCTAAATTCATGAAGATATCGGTATGTAATTGTTTTGTGCTATTTCTAGAGGTGACAAAAATGATGAAATCTTTCACACTGCACCTTTCAGAGACTTTCAGCTATCTGATAATACTCATGGTGTCCTTTTTTGTGGTAATTGATGGAAATGAGGCGAGGGTGTTATATCTCCACAGAACTAATGACTGCTTGGTTATCTTTGCCATTAGTGTGTGGGAAATTGCTGAGTTGGCGTGAGTAACCATTAGATTTTTATGTGTTACAATTTACTGAAAAACACTACATGTTTTAACTCGTTTTCAGCATTCTTATAAATCACAGTACCACACACGTATAAACAAATTTTTTTTTGATGTTGTAACTAAGAGGCTGACACAGTGGTCCTGTCAAAACATGCATGTGTTCTTAGCTGGGTTCTGGGAACGCATTGTCTTTGTTGCTGGTCGTCCATAGAGAGGAAAGATTATTAAGGTCACTCATTTCTTTTAGCCTCGCTCTCCATCCAGAACCAAAACACAGGAAGTACTGAGACAACTCCCTCAGCTATTTTCTGATTAATAAATGACTCGTTAATTTGTTCGCATTTCACCATTGTTGATTTTTTGTGGAGGACGGGGGGGCGGGGGGGGGGGGGGGGGGGGGGGGGGGTAATGTGAAGCATTGAGAGAAGTGCACTACAAGCTTCCTCTAAAAACGAGACGTGGTTCTGCATAGCGTTGACATGGGGTGCCTGAAAACTGCAGTTGCACGGCACACGGAGCATGCTAGTGACAGTGCAGTGCAGTGCAAAACAGTGCAGTGCAAAACAGTGCAGTGCAAAACAGTGCAGTGCAGTGCAAGCCATCAACAGCAGCATCACGCTGTGCAAGTTTGTACTTTGATTTTCTGGCACAGATTGTGATTTTTCAGGGCACAGCTGTTACGCAACACTAGCTGACTTATCACAGTCCAAGTGATTCTGTTATGAATTGATCAACTCTGTGTTCGAACTGTCTATAATTGGACTGGAAATGCACTGGGCTATGGGCACTAGGCACGCTGGACATGTGCCAAAATCAATGCGCCACGCTGTGGTGGATTTTTTTTTTGCATCTTAAACCAACCAGTCCATTTGTGTGATTTTTTTGTAACCTTTTCTAATCCTGAGGCACACCTGAAGTTTTCCAGTGAGCCCTTAGTTGGGAGGAGTAGGCTGCCCTCCAAGCTGTAGGGTACAGTCAGGACTCTCCAGAGAAATGACAAAGAATCCCCTTGAGGATTTTCATCAAGCTTAATAAGCCCTTCCATTGTTGCCCCTCCTCTTTTTCACTTCACCGGTCCCTTACGGAAGCTTCCTCTTTGTCCTAAGCTCTGAAGCCCATCCTTCTCTATCGTTAAAATGCTCACTTGGCAAGAACCTCTCCTTTTTTTTTCATGCATCCAACCTTTCAAACTTTAAATGGTTAATTACAGAGTATAGCGTAGAGTACATCCTGCTCACCAGGCACGCAGTTAATGTGTGGAGGCAACAGAACAGCGATTTGGCCTTTGGTGAGGGGGAATGAATCAAGATTCCACCTTGACTCTGGACTTCCAGGACGGCATGGCAGTGTTTTCCTTTGCACTGCTGCTCTCTCAACAATCCCATTGTTTCCAAACGGTGCTCGTTTGCTGTTGTATGTCTACGGGGAAATCCTTCAACAGTTAAATTGCATCCCACTGTGGCTTGTTCCCGATTCTTCTGTGTAATCAGATTAGTTTGTATGTGCTCTATACACTGATTCCCGCAGAGGTTCATTTCTTCACCCCAAGCTGCTTGTTGTTGATTGATTGAGACTCTGAAGGATGTGTAGAGCATCTTGCAATAGATTGGGTTACATTCTCTGGTGGGTCTTTCGCATTGCCTGTGGTCAGTGCTGCTGCTACAATGGAGCTCATGTTTCTCGTGTTTGCTCGGCAGGGTCCTGACCCTATCCACCTCTTGTCAAAGCGTTACTACTGTTCCTTCTCTAAGCCTTGTCTCGACTTGTCTGGACAAACACTGAACAAACCCGACTACCACTTTTAAAGTATTCAATTTGTAATGGAAGTGTGTGGAATTAAGTGACGTCTATCATTTGAGTTGTTGTAGCTGAATGCCGCTAACCTCACCCTTCCCTTCGAAGCATAGAGGAGAATCCAGAGTAGTCAATTATAATTCATATTCATTAAACTTCAAACGATTCATCTTGACCATTCCGGGCCACTATATAAACAATGGTAGTGCAATAGAGAGGACACACTTCTACGACTACATTTTTGCCAAGAGTAATGGAAATACGTTTACCTAAGTTTGACACTGAGGACCATTTAAAGGTGCAGTGTGACAAATAGAGGTGAAGTTGCATTTTCAATCCATCACCTCACCTTCAGTCCTCTGAGCATGCAGAAGGACCTATGGTAGACTTCAGTTGTCATTAAAAGTCAAGAGATGTCCACTCTAGGCTAATCTAAAAACATGGCGGCCCCCATAGAGAGGACCCGCTCCTCGTGTATTAGGGGGGATTAGGAAAAAAAAATACATTTAGGTGATCATAAATTCATGAAAGTGTCAGTATATATGTTTTTTTCTTAAAATACAATGAGTCTCAAGAGAGTTTTCTACTGTGCATCTTTGCTGTTGGCAAAGGTTTTCATACTTTTTCCCTGTCCGGCTCTTATCTGATCTTAGAACGGTAGATGTGTCCGTGTTTTAGCAACAGACACAATGTTGCTGCTGTTGGATGGAAACAGAGGCAGCATTTTTTCCCTCTTCAAAGCACTTATTTGTTTCTAGCTATTTCATTGATAAAACAATGCTGCTGTTTGTTTTAGCAATGGTGGTGTAATCAGGGCTCCTGCCTCCGAGTTCTGTGATTCTGAGCTCTCGTTTCCTGTGGAATCGGGCAGAGGATGGGAGAGGACTGGGTAGTGGATGACTTCCAAACATCGCAGACATGTGTCGCTTTGACACGTCCGCTGTGAGAATCTGTCAGGCTGCTGTGTGCTGACCTTGCTGCCCATTCACAGTTGTGCACGCAGAGCTAATTGCTCTCACCCAGACTCTGTGCCCGTACCGCAAACGCACGCACACATACACACATGTGCAAAATAACTGCTCTTTTGAAGTGTTCTTATCTCCCCCAGGGGGTTATGCAAAGTAACAGAAATATTGCTGAACAGATTTCCAAAGAAGACCGATACATGTGTGAAAAATGGACCCACA
Organism: Chascanopsetta lugubris; assembly: GCA_016785325.1. Classification (NCBI taxonomy): domain Eukaryota; kingdom Metazoa; phylum Chordata; class Actinopteri; order Pleuronectiformes; family Bothidae; genus Chascanopsetta; species Chascanopsetta lugubris. Next base: position 3,186 of record JAFBJT010008660.1, on the reverse strand, counting down.
AAGGACCTATTAAATTCAGAGGTGGATACAGGAAGGGTTTTCTTTTCCTTTTTGAGGTTGATTTCTCAAGAGAGTGATTTAATGGATTTTGACAAAAAATAAGGCATGTTATGTTGTTTGATATTCACCGCATTATTCATTACTTCGGACAAGGAAATTATGGTTTGTTTGTTGGTTTTGTCAGATTTCCACAATTCATCGTGAAGTGATGGGCCATTGGCCAAGAAACAATTCAAGGTGTTCTATTCCTTCAACACCCAACAATGTATGAATCAGGATTAAAAATAGGAGGGATGTTTCAGAAGCTTATATCTCTGTCTGAGCATTTTGGTTTGATTTGGATATTTTGGAAACTGTATTTTCTGCCTGTGTTTTACAGAGAAGGTGAAATTAGACAGGAAATATCTAGTTTGGCAATGATTACTGCAAAAGAGCTGCCCATCCAGATACTGCTCGGGGCATCATGTGCCCCAACCACTCTGCCATTGGGTTGCCGCAGGACTAAAATTCCAACATTGATTTTGTTTCCGGGCATTATTTTGGCCATGCGACTAGTATTCCATCATATAAACATTTGTTTGTGTCATCTACTCATGTTGTTTTGAAGCATAATGATCTGCAGGAGTATTACTGACTGCCTACATTTTATTTCCGCCGCCAGTGGACGTGAGCCGTCGCAGTAAATAAAGCTGTATTGGCTTGCACCCAGTTAAGATTTGCATTGGCCAACAGGAACAACAGACTCAGTGATGGGCACACACATGCACACGGCATGATGCTGTGGCAGGCGGTGAGGATGTCCCCTCTAGCTGCCTGTGATGCATTGTATCACCATGCATCTCATTTCCAACACTGGCCTCCACACCATCAACGCCATAATCGTATTGGCATTTTGATTCACGTGTGGTGACAGGCTGCTTATCCCCCATGTGAACATGTGACTTTAATCAATTGGAATCGACCAAATGAGTCTTTGCATATGAGATACAGAACATGTGATGTATGTGTAGCACTGTGGGCTCGTTCTAATTGGATTTGCTCGTTGTAGGTTTGGAAATGTGTAGCATGCTCCTCTGGCCGAGCCTCATCCCTGTCTTCTGGCACGTGGTGAGACTGAATTATAGACGAAGAACTCCAACTATTCACTAACACCGTTAATTATACTCTCTTGTATCCCTTCTATTTAAGTTCTCAACTGATGGGAACTGCTTCATCTTAGCACACACAGTGGAGCACATGCAGAGACATGTGCGAGGGTAGTGTGGGCTGGTAGAATTTGTTTTGTAACATGTAGACGTACTGCTTTTCAGATATTAAATAGGGTCATATTTGCCTTCGTTGGAAAAACAGACAGAATGGAATACCCCTTACAACACCTCTGCCCCGGTCCATACAGTCTTATTTAACAGTGCATGCCAGGGAATCCACTAATTTCATTAGTGATCTGTTTACACATGTCAAACACAAATACTGCCTCTGAAGTATGAACGGAATTAACCTAAAGTAATTGAATTCAAATTCTTACAACTGAAAAGGGTATCGCAGTGGATTTCTAAAAGTGACAAAGCCCCCACCCCCCCCCCCCCCCCCCCCCCCACTCTGTCACTGGGAGAGGATCCTATATAAATGTCAGATATTTTTCTCCTAGAGGAAATGGTGCAGTAGGATGCAGGGAGAAGCCTCTGTTTGGCAGTGTGCCTGCATGGAAATGGTTGTCATTATGTTTTCTGCATGGAGCAGGACTGATGTGAGACTGTCTAATTAAATTTCTCAAGATGTTTGTAGAGGTGTCTGTTCCAGGTTGTGCTGTCTGATATCAAAGTTTGCTTACCTATTCAGTGAACCTCTCCACTCTGTGAAACTGCTTGTTCAAGGACACTGCTTATTCTGCATTCAACAACAAAGTTGCAAAACCTCTAATCAAGACATATATAAAACAGACTTGTTTATCACCATAAATAGACTCAAGCAGCCCGATAGTATGTGTGGGTTGCAGAATTACATTATTTTTGACGAAGATGGAAATAGATATTGATTCGCATTTTAATGATACTGAAGTCTATCTTTTTAGGATAGCAAGAGCAGGCTACACTTGAATTTACTTGTTCACTTGTTTATAGAACTAAGAAGGTATGGCTATCAGGGATTGTCTCTGTCAAATTATTATAAAAAAAAAGAAAAGAAAAGAGCAGACTTGTGCAGCCTGTATTTATTGTCCGAGAAATAGACTGTGATTCCCCACTGGCGTCCCTCCTGCAAATGGTGGCACCTCACTTTGCTGGAAGCACAGCTGCAGCATTTAAAGCAGAGCCTATGCAGTTTGTTTTTAAGAATTCAGTTCAAACATTCCTGTTAAAATGCATAAAGATGAGATATTGCAGAGACAATCCTACATTTTGTTGTGGGCAGCTCAGGTCTTAAAACAGACATCATCATTTGCAATTCAAATGTGAGTTCCAAGAAAAAGCGTTCTTAGCCTCAGACAGGTACTGCACCTCTAGAAGCTGCCAGGGGACTGAAGTGCTCTCTTATTTTTGCAAAAATGGAAATCAGCTTTTGCCCTGAGAGTTGCCAGTTTTTATTCCTATAAGTGAAATCAATGATTGTGCTGTTGTAGTTTATGAAGAAGTTAGTGTTCTACTTTCAGGGTTTTTGCTATGTGTGCTCAAGCATGTCTCTGCATGTACCTGTCCGTGTGCATCAAGACTTCCCTGCCTGTCTAATTGAATTCTTGCATTGGAAGCGCAAAGGGCTTGGAGAAGGAAAGTGCAGCCTAGAGGAGACTTCCACTTTTAAACCTTAGCTCCTGACTGCTGCAGTACAGAGGCCAGGCCGCCTCCTCATCAGATTTTTTACATTCCTTTTCATGTGGTAGCACAATGCCCCATTCCCGTTACTCTTTCCAGAGTACAGCTCCTAAAAGCTGTCAATTGTAACCTGAACGTCAGAAGTCATCCATAACCCCAATGTCTGATATGAGGCTCTAAACCAACCTCTAAACCAACTCAGACTCTGCAGATTAAAGTATGAGATATAGTAATTTGTCTTTGTGCTGGACAAGCAGACCACCTATTAGAGGAGTAATTACCCTTTTTCAGAATTAAATGTGTCTCTGGTAGTCGGACAGAAGCCTTCATTGTCAAGTTACTGGCCCACCCAGATGATGGGGGGGGGGGGGGGGGGGGG
>JAFBJT010008651.1:25623-54165 GCA_016785325.1 Chascanopsetta lugubris | reverse complement strand
AGAATTTATTCTTAAGGTCATGGACTTATGAACTTTGGGTTGGTGCAAGAACTCCGAATGTTCCATGTTAAAGAGAAGATTGTCGTCATTTCCGAGGTAAACAACACGCTTTTACCTCACTGTGTCCCACGGTGCTGCTTGTTTGTTTGCTTTTGACTAACATATGTCATATGTTGGCTGGACACATTTGCTACAAACAAACTATATTTTAAGCCTGTAATCCACTCTGAGAACGCCACTCCAACCGTGGCGGATAAACATGATCGCTATGATAATGAGTTTTGAGTGCGCGACTTCGGTAAAGACAGAAACAGAATCATAGATTCGGACGTCTCGGTTCAATAACTCTGCAAAGGAAGGATGTAAAAGTACAGCTGATGGCTCGTTAGACTCCCTGTAACGTAGTGGACAAGCTCCAACTGTAGTTTTGATCCAATAACCAGTTTCCTGTGTTCAGGAAACAACACTGTTCATATGCGCTGCATCCGTTAGCCTCATGGCTAGCTCAGGCTAACATGTCATAGCACAGTAGGACTTTGAACCAAGCGGTGGTATGTTCACGTTTTGAACTCGGTTACTTCTCCTTGCGTTATGTTTTGCAGTGGAGGCTGCCAGCTGAGAGTCGCCTGTGAGCGTGAAACGTGCTTGTTTAGAAGGAGGACTAGCCTACATTTTCAGCCAATCCGGGATCCCCTACCGATCAGCCAATCAGGAGATAGTGACTTTTCAGGAGGGTGGGGGGAGAGGCAAAACCCTGCGTTTGACTCTTAGAAGGAATTCCTGACTTTTAAAAGGGCTCGTTTAAAAAATAAAATAAAAGCGTTTCTGAGACTATAAATACCGTTTATCATCATAATAGAGGCTAAAGAACAAATAGTCCACTATAGGCCCTATTCATGTGCTTTATGAAAGCAACAATTCACAGAGATTATATCACCACAGTTTATCTTTCTCCTTTTATTTTGAAAGACTTATAAATAAAATGTTCCTACTTACCTCCAGTGCTACAGGACAAAAGAGCACATTCCTGATGATGACAGAGATACGATGGGACCGTATTGATTGCTGTGGGGAATCTGGGTCAGGATCAGAAGCAGTTTAACCGGTCGAACCTTCAGCCTCTGCATTGTCCGAGATTTCCTCTTCCATTAATGTCAGCGCCGCTGCTTCAGAAAAGCTCTTTGTTTCTCTCAGACTCGACACTCACACAGAGTTTGTCCTCAGGGTCAGAGGCGCAGTACTGGCCTCTCTGTTTTTGTCTCAGGGGCTTAGAGAGAAGGCCCCCGGTGTCTCTGCTGGGCACGGTCACTCATAAGAAACTGGGGACACTTATTTTTGATTTATAGTTTTTTTGAAAAGCAGTGAAGTGAAACACTGAATATTAACTAGAATTTGTCTGTCTCCAATTCTTTTTCTTTTTGCACTTTGTTAGTCCTCCCCTCCCCTGTCCGTCCTCTGTCCCTCATCTCACCTTTAAGGGTGTTACTCCATATTGTGTCCTGACGTCCCCTCTGTGTCGCTCCCATTCTCTTTTTATGAAAGTGTTACTCCCTCAGGTCTCCCATTGGAAAAACACACATTATGTTCAGCCCAGCTTCATTGATTCGTCTCTACAGGAGGAAACACAGAGATCTGCACAGAGACCAAACTGTCATTGATATTTCTAACTTCTCCTCTGTGTGTGTTTGTGTGTGTGTTTGTGTAGTGGCACTGAAGAAGCAACTGTGCAATGGCACCAACAAGACGAGTGAACAGAACGACGAGGGGAAGACGACGTCTCCTGGAGACAGACTCACTCCTGAGGGCGAGCTGCTGCTGCAGGTAATGTTTTTAAAAATGGATGTGGTTACATTTACTAAATATTCACTCTGCATGTGTGTGTCATCAGATGAGGCACAAATATCAATCAATCAATCAATCAAAGTTTATTTATATAGCCCGCATTTACAAATCACAGTTTGTCTCACAGGGCTTCACAGGGTGGGTAACATCCTCTGTCCGTAGACCCTCAGTAAGGAAAAACTACCAGGGAATAGGGAAATAAAGAGTAATACAGTTGGATTTAGTGAGAGGATCATTTGAATGATGCAGTGGTGTGTTGGATGAAGTTAGTGTGGAGTGTTTAGATGATTGTCGTTTTCAGAGCAGCTTCATGAAGGAGTGTGTGAGCAGCCACCAATGAGCCCTGTGGCTCTGAGGCTCAGTGTGTCTGTTGTCTGTGTCACACTGAGAGTCTGCACACATCAGGACTAACAACAGGAGCAGGGCTGTCTGAGGTCAGGGTGATGGAGGAGAGGCTGCTCTGCACAGCGGGACGCTCAGTGTGACCTGCTGCTGAGACGTCACTCCCTTTAGTCTGGGATCAGAGTGAGAGGGCCCAAAAAGCTTTGATTTTTTATTTATTTCATACCATATTCCCAAAAGTAAAATTATTATTATTTATATAGCCCGCATTTACAAATCACAGTTTGTCTCACAGGGCTTCACAGGGTGGGTAACATCCTCTGTCCTTAGACCCTCAGCAAGAGTAAGAACCTGAGGGAGTAATACTTTCATAAAAAGAGAACGGGAGCGACACAGAGGGGACGTCAGGACACAATATGGAGTAACACCCTTAGCTACCCACCCACATAGATTTAATTTAGGTCTTTTATTTTATGTTGCAGCTGTGTTTTAAACGCTGCGATTTAAACGCTAAAAGCTGCTAAAGAAAGATGTAACAGACAGTGAGTGACCACGCCCAAACCTGCCCAGCACACACATGAACATACAGGGAACACATGCACTATGCACAGTGTGCACAGGCATACAAGCTGTGTGTATAAATATTTACTGTAGATTCATCTGTCTGCAGAAAACATAGCCCTCTCTCTCGCACTCATGTTTGGTCAACCTCTCTCTCCCCTGAGACCTAGTGAGCGAAGAGGCTGTGTGTGTGTGTGTGTGTGTGTGTGTGTGTGTGTGTGCTGCTAGATGACAATCCTACTTCAGAAAACACTTCCAGGAAATAGAGGAGAAACTGTGTCTCTTCAGTGTCACAAAGCAGCTTAGAGAAAGATTGTCTTTAAAAAAACATCATTAGATTAATCTGTTTTTTAACTGAAAAGCAGCAACGGGTGACATGTTTCAGTCTTACCCCCCCACACACACACACACACACACCTCAATAATGAATGTGTTCACCGGCTCTGTATAATTCATAGGCCGGTGTCTGTAATGGAACAAAGCAGCCGAAGGCAGGAAGCCGCTGCCCTCCGCACCCACACATCTTTGATTCCTCACCACTGCGGCCGCGACCCACTTCCTCCGATGGGATCGATACTTTTATCAATGCACTGATTCAGGCCCAGAGAAAGTCCTGCATGTTCTCCGTAATTCAAGAACTGATCTCTAACATCGTCACAACAGGAAATGAGCCAAGTCTCTGCACGTTCCCCACCAGATGGGCTGTGCGTGGAATCTTTAACCGACAAAATTACATTTGATTGTTCATATCGACACATTTGACCAGTCAGACTTCTATTCATGTGTTTTAAAACAGGATTCGTGCTGTTACTGCACTTTACAGTGTGTCATTTAGCATTGTACCTTAAATGCACCATAGAAGAAGTAAATCCAAGTTTCAGTTTAGCATTCCCCCTTCACACCACAGAGTGAGACCCTCCCTCTCTAAACTGTGAATAATTCAGCCACTAAGAGAAACTGTCTTGTGGCTCAGGCCTGATGCTAATGCATTTTTGACATCACAAAATGGATTTTGAAAGAGGTTTCAAATGGAAATGTAAAGTTTTTGACCCAACAGCTGCAACATGAATCTTAGAAACACACCCCAGCCAGTGTTTTGGAACATGCGTCTGCTCGGATAGAGACAGGATTCCCGCGGAGGTCGCCATCATTATCATCATCAGCATCATCATCAGCAGTGAGGTGTGGGTGGATGCTGGCAGGATGCCGCTGTGACTCATGGCAGCGGCAGGACTCCATGTCATCACCTCCTCACCGAGCCCCGAGGCTCGAGGAATACAAGGGGCGAGGAGGGACGAAGATGGAGGTGTTAGTCATACATTTGTGACCTTCTCCGCCTCCCTCTCTACTTTAAAAAAAAGTTCTCTTTGTCTATCATCCCATTTTGTCTCTTCCTGTCCTGGTTTAAAGCTAAACTCAGTGGAGTCCGACCAGCCTCCTTTTCAATACGATCATTACGTGACATTTCCAGCTGTTTTTCACTCCACGATTGAGCTGAAAGTGTGATTAGTGACACAAAGTTTCATTCGGAATCACAGGTGACACAGATTCTTACTTAATAAACAAAATGAATATGTTTGTTTTCTGTCCATAGGCACTGAATGGCTTCGTCCTCGTGGTGACAGCTGAGGGAATCATCTTCTTCTGCTCCCACACCATCCAGGATTATCTGGGATTCCACCAGGTTCATTTCTTCAGCTTCCTAAGTCACATATCTTACTGTCATCCTCCCTGACCCTGTGACCCTTACTGTGAAGAAGTCAACACAAAGTGTGATAATATGTTTGGGTGGGGGCCACATTTATCCGTTTATGGTCTCACTGTTAGACCAAGCATGTTTTGGATTATGAGGAATTAGTGCAACTCGCAGAGGAGCCACTCTGAGCAAGCAGGTGTCTCTGTGGTGGGGGGCGGAGTTAAACAATGCTGTGTCGTCCCCAGCGCCCAATGGACCGAAACAAATGCACATGTGGAGCGAGAGCCTTAATCCAATTGGCTTCATAACATAGCTCCATAGCCTCCAGTTTAATCTCTATTTGATTATCAAATTATCCAAAGTCTCCTTCACTGTTTCCCTGAAACACACTTACACATAATCTAGATACAGATGATAACATACACACTCACACATCACACTCCCCCTTTCACACACACACACGCGCCTTTCGTTGCTAGGCCGGGGTGTGACCATCACCTCTCACTCTTCATTTCCTCGTCCACCTGAGGCGCGTCACCTCCCATTTACCAAACAAACATAAATCTGCGCTGAAGCTGTTGTCTCTGCTCATGTGGCGTGTTTGGAAACAATAGCACGCAGTGTGACGCCACGAAAACATAAAGCTCCAAAAAAAGGTGTCAGCGGCTGTCGTCACACCCCTGATAAAAGACACAGTGAACAGTGGACGCAGTTGATCAAATCAAATCAAATCATCAAATTTTATTCATATAGCCCGCATTTACAAATCATAGTTTGTCTCACAGGGCTTCACAGGGTGGGTAACATCTTCTGCCCTTGGACCCTCAGCAAGGGTAAGGAAAACTACCATGGGAAAAAAACCTTTTAACAGGGAAAAAAAGAAAAGGTAGAAACCTTAGGGAGAGTCACAGGTGAGGGATCCACTCCCAGGACGGACAGACGTCAGATAGATGTTACATGAATGTTCTATAACAATACACACATTATAAATGTGAATGATTGAATGTTTAAGACTCTTTAAGTTGATAAAGGTGATGTGACTGGGGGGAAATTTGTGGAGACTCGCTTTTTTCAGAGATAAACTAAAAGGAGACATCATTCAGTAAAACTCTGTATGTACTGATCCAGTATCGGGGCATGTAGAAGTACAGTATATCTACACCACAGTGACTGCTCTTACTTTAGAAAAGTCTTCGTTGGATTAGTGGTGTTGTCTTAATGTCCTTGCCGTTGTCGTTGCTTAATCAACCTCAGATTAACTTAAAACAACATCTCACAGGAGTGAACAGCCTCCCTGTGTACATCACTTTTTCTTCATGAAGCCGTTTGAACAGGATTTCACCCAACACTTCTGCCTGTCAAAATTCCTCCTTTGTGATCCACAGCTCTCCCGCGGTGGGAAGGTGCCTCCCCTCCCATCTTGGGCGGGGTCATGCTGGGTCTCCTCTGCAGATATCAGGGTCACAGCAGGTCCTTGGCTCCGTTTCAGCTATTTGAATAAAACATTTAGCGACACTTGATTTCTCTTGGCTCTGCTTCAAGGCAAACTGAATCAAACACAGCCCTGAGGGTGTCCGCTGATAGAAGCAGCTTCAACAACACATCCACCTTCAATCACAGAGGCTTTTTAAAGTGTCATGTTGATCCTACCGAATGAATCGGCACTGTGAACTGTATAAACTTTATCGTTTCTCCATCCAAACTAGTCTCCTCACGTCTGTGTCCTTTCTCCTGCTAGACTGACGTGATGCATCAGAGTGTGTTTGAGTTGATCCACACTGAAGACCAGCAGGAGTTCAGGAGGAACCTGCACTGGGCTCTCAACCCGCCTGCTGTACTTGGACCCCCAACTGATCCCTCAACAGGTCTTTATACTGCAGATGCTCTGTTGAACATGCTAACTTGCATTTGTCATCGTCTACAGAAAACCTCGAAAGCAGAAATTATCAAAAGACGAGAATATTTATTTGTGATGAGATTATAAAAACAAATATGATAATCTAAAATAATAAAGTCTTCGGATTAAAAGCCTCGTTGACAGTTTTTGTCAAAGTTTTTTGTTAAACTGAGGTCATAGTGGGAGCTGACCTTTAACTGCAGGATCCTCACATGTGATCAAAATGTCACCTCACACTCACACATGCCCTTACTGTACAAACTTGTTGTTTTGGGTTCTGTTGTTGCACACATAAGCTGCTCACACACACACAATCTAATATTTTCTCTCATATTTATACATTGAATTGTCTCATATCCTCAGACGCTGAGTCTTCGTCAGCCTCTCCATGTCTCGTGAGCTACAATCCTGACCAGCTTCCACCTGAGAATTCCTCTTTCCTGGAGCGAGGCTTCGTCTGCCGCTTCCGATGTTTACTGGACAACTCCTCTGGCTTCTTGGTGAGATTGAGATAAATATTGTTTAATGATACAAATACAAATTTCAGCATCAAAATGCAAAGTCAGGTGTTGTCGAAAACACAAATCTAGGCATCTGCCAAATACAAGATGATGGGTATTGAATTTATAGTATTTATACTTTAACATAATGTCCAGGCATGAGGATTTGTATTAGGATGAAAAATTGGTATTGACATTCATGTATACTATTATAACACTAGCAGAGCTAACAGAGCTACTGAATAGATTATAAACCTGAATGAAAAGTTGTAAAACCATTGTTGAAATGGATTCTTGCTCTTGTGGTGTTTTGAGGCTTGTTGGTGCTGCCAGCAGTATGGCGTGCCACCTCAGAGTGCCTCCAGGATCAGAAGCCACCATTTACTCTTGTAATCCGCCTTAAGAGAGCCTCAGGGTCGTGGGGAAAAAAGGCCTTAATCCCCTGTGCTCAGGAGAGACCAGAGAAGTAGGGGGACTTGCTTAGCGCGGGTTGGTAGCTCCACACCGGCCACTTCTGCTCTCACTAAGACAATTAGCTGCAGATGGAGGGAAACTTTTTGCTTCAGTGATGGTGCAAATCCCTGAAACCTGCTGGGCAGGATCTCACAGACCCTCTTAATTCTCAAAGAGGTTAGAGGTGAAAGTCTGGAACGTAAAGAGGTTGACTCTCTTGCTCGAGGACACTCTCTGGCAGGGCTCATTGACGGCATCTCTCCCACTCCGTTTGCGTGAGCAGTAAGCCAGGTTTGCACTTGTGTCTACTGTTCGCTATGGCTTTGTTTTTCGTAATCCCTCCTGCTATTCAGGGCTAGATTCCTGACATCATGGCTGCAGGCTCTTAAACCCACCAAAGTCAATTAACCAGAGCTAACGGTGGAGAGGGGGGTCTTCAAACGAGATGCCAAAGGGCAAGAGGAGGACGGCAGACAAGGAGAAATCTCTGTTGGTGTTTGTTGTTCCAAACCGTGGGAGTTTGCCCAACTGGAATCCTGATGTCCCTTCTGTTTGTTAAGTCGAACACATGAACGTGAGATGTGAGAGGATGAATTCCGTCATCCCACAGAAAACATCAGACAAATGTGTGTTGATATTTTCATATGTGATGAAAACATCCCAGATGTTTATCTCTCCTCCCAGGCGCTGAATATCCAGGGTCGACTAAAGTTCCTGTACGGTCAGAGCCGTCAGCACTGTGACAGAGAGAAAGAAACGCCGCCTCAGCTCGCTCTCTTTGCCATCGCCACGCCCATCCAGCCTCCAGCCATCCTGGAAATCAGGACGAGGAACATGATCTTCAGGACCAAACACAAGCTCGACTTTACTCCTATGGCCTGCGATGCAAAGTACATCTCTTCTACATCTCACTCTGATAATAATGCTACAGTATGTTATCAAGCACAGTTCGTGTATGTTTAGGTTACTGACTCACATGTGTGTCCACTGTAATTGCAGGGGTAAAATAGTTCTGGGCTACACAGAGGCAGAGCTGAGAGTACGGGGTTCGGGATACCAGTTCATCCACGCTGCTGACATGTTGTACTGTGCTGAAAACCATGTTAGAAGTAAGTGTCAGATGCTGCTCTCAAAGATAATAACTCTCATTTATGGTCATTGCACTGAACTTGATACCATGGGATTAAAGTCTAAGTATGAATCTTATTTGATAACAGTGTAAAAACATGATCTTATGGTTGAGTTGAGAGATGAATGTGGAGCTGTAACTGGGATCCAGAGAGATTCTAATGACTCACTGGTGCATAAATATCACACGGTCTGATCAGAGCAGTCAGATTTCAAATGTGGTGACCCATGTCTCATGTTTGGCTCCACATTACAGCTGTAACACATGCTCCAAACTAAACAAACAAACAAACCAACGCTGTGTGTGTCCGTTTAGTGCAGGAAATCTCCAAGCGAGAGTCAAGTGTCCTACTTAGCTTGTGTACCGGATGACCCGGTTAGTCGTAACCATGGTGCCCTCAACTCCCGCATCTCTGCTACTAGACACACACACACACACACATTGAATGTAGTCATGCATACAGAAAGGGAAATACATGCATATGCATTTGGAAACGTATAACACAGAGATATGTTGGACACGCTCTGGTGCACACGCAGATGGGAGGACAGGTTCAGCACACACAAACACAACATACTGACAACACACACACTGTCCTCTTAAGAGATTTCCCTGTAACAATAACACCACCACTGACATTTACCACAGCCACCCAGAGATTCCCTCCTGTATTCAGTGATAATAATAATGATTTACAAACAGAGCAGGGTGTACGTACTGTATGCATGGGGTAGGTAGACACGATTGGCTCAGTTGGAGGAAACTGACATTTGCTCCGGTAATCCCTCAGATTATGAGGAAAGAAAAAGGCCACACATCTGAACAGCACAAAACATAAGCCTCATCAACATAACCGTCTGATGTGATTCCAGTGATAAAGACCGGAGAGAGCGGCCTCACCGTCTTCAGGCTGCTCACTAAGGACAACCGCTGGAAGTGGGTCCAGGCCAACGCCCGGCTCGTCTACAAGAACGGAAAGCCAGACTATATCATTGCCACCCAGAGGCCTTTGGTGTAAGTGCACAATCACTCCAGTTTGATCAGTTTGAGTTTTGATATATGTATCTGTTCATTTTACGCCTCGTCTGCAGGGATGAGGAAGGAGGGGAGCACCTGAGGAAACGATCTATGCACCTTCCTTTCACCTTCGCCACTGGAGAAGCGATGCTTTACCAGACTGGATACCCACTTCACGGCTTCCCCGACTCCTTCCAGGGTAAAGCCAAAGGCAACAAATCCAAAAAGGGCAAACTGGACAAGAGCTCTGCGGATGAACTCGACCCAAAATCCCTGCTGGGAGCTTTGATGAGCCAGGATGAGTCTGTGTACGTGTGCCAACCGAGCACTGAGCCTAAACTGTCCTACCAGAGCAGCCTTATTAGCGAGCAGCAGGGGGACTCTGCTGGTTTTAATGGTTTGTTTGGTAATGACAGCTGGCATATTGTTTCCAACGGGGAGACGGGACGATGCAATAGTAAAACTCCCAGCTTTGACCCTTTGTTGGCCACTCTGGACTCTTTATCTCTGGATGGAGACGAGACATGCTCCAACAGTGAACTCTTCAATGCTCTGGAGAATCTGGGCCTGAACGCTGAAGACCTGGAGTTACTGCTGCTCGATGAGAGGATGATGCAGGTGGAGCTGGATCCGAACCACATCCCCACACTCAGTGACCTGCTCACCAACAATGAAATCCTCTCATACATACATGACTCTCTAGAGAATGGCTCAGAGGGAACAGAACAAGGTGGGTTTGGACTTTCAGGCCATCTACCAAACCCAGACTCAGCCCCAAGTGTCTCCCAGCAGGTGTGTCTGACTCCTGCTGCTTCACCAGCTGTGTCCAGCAGCAGGCAGCCCATTGTCCAGCTCTCACAACAGATGCAGCAACACATCCGTGCAGATGATCAGGTGAAAACTCAACTGGGAGCTGTTGACTCTGACATTTTACCCAATGGTCACTGGATGGAGGATCTGCATCAGACTAACAACCACACCCATCATCACCCACACACTGTGCTCAAAGCCCCACAGCTGAGCAGTGATCACAAACACCTGCAGCCTCTTCTGGAGCTTAATCCACAGTGGCAGTTCCACCAGGACCAGCATTCAGTCCAGCTCCAGTCCCTCCAGCAGGAAAACAGCTCTTTGTTAACTGGTCTCCAGAACCAGCTCGGGCTGACAACAAGCAGATCTCACATCTCAAATGGACACTTTCCAGCAAACATGGAGGTGGACTACAGCATCTCCAACCCACCATACGCTGGTGGAACCGTACTGAACGGCGAGAGCACGCAGGATGTTTGTCACTACCAGCTGCAGGCTCACCACAAACTCCAGCAGCAGATGATGCAGCAGGTTCCCCCATCATGTCTGTCCCAGTGTCCGAGTCAAAGCTCTGCACTGGACTTGGAGCAGTTACTGGGTTTGTCCCAGCCGCAGCATGGCCTATCATCTTTAGACGCCTATGGGATGTTCAGTGTCGGAGGAGAGGATCACAGCAAGGTGAGGATGCACACACATTTTTATGGTCTATCTATCTTCTCCCTCCTTTGCTCTTTTGTTCATTATCTTTTTGAGGATCATTTCATCTAAATCCAGGGCGATTCCTCCAAACTTTAACCACAGTAAGTTTCATGAAACAAAGAGTTTAAAGGGCTGTCACATGGAATTCAGGAGCAACCGTCCTGAAACTGAATCCCACTTACATCTTCTGTCTCCTGTTGGTCCTGTTCGTTCCTCCTCGGCTCTTTCTTTCCATCTCAGAACAAGCGAAGCTGCCATCTCCGCTCAAAACTGTTTGGTCTGGGAGTCAGAGCCTTTGATTCTCTGATTCCCAGTGGCGAGCCCTTAAGTATGTGTTGCTCTCAAATATCATCAAACATCAACAAACCCAGGGCTGCAGAATCCACAACTCTGACCCTTCAACCCCCCGTGCTGTTCTCTTTCACTGTCATAGAAGGAGATTTGTTTTCCAAGTCAGCTCACCACAGCTCAGGGCGGGAACGGAGCTCAGTGTAAACTGTGCTGATGTGAACGGACAAGTGATATAAATAAGTGGAAGATGGGTCAGAGGGATTCAGTCTGAGGGGAGAGTCCAATGGAATCGAATACAGCTGAGACTGACGTCTTGTATGTTCCGAAGTTAAGTGTGAGTCAGATCAGTTTGTGCTGCCTCAGAATTCAGTGCATAAACTGAACATAGACATTAAAACATTTAGGTTTCTGAACTTTTAAATATCATGGCAGGTGTTTTTCCCTCAAATAATTCTTCCATGTTTTTCTATTTCTAAAGAGCCACAAAGCCATTTTTCATTAATGACAGAGCGCTGAAGACTGTGGAATGTCATCCTCATAATAATGCTTGTCAGTTAGCATACAGAGGCATGTAGGCAAATTCCCATGGTTTATCATAATGAGGCAACGAGACCTTGCCAATCAAATGTCTCCTTCACCTTCTTTTTTGCTTTTATGGGATTTATCATGACCCAAACACACCCGAAAACCTTCAAAAAGCTATTTAAATATATTTATTTCAGACTTGATGTATCAGTTTGTTCAAGACTAACCAAAGATCAAACATACACTTGACTCCATTCTCCGATTCATCCACTCTCTGTTTTCCCATGCATGATGAGCCTCATCGCTGTTTATAACAGCCAACAAAGCAACTGTATTACAATATGAGACTGTAGAGCAGGCGGAGGACAGGAGAGCAAAGAGGCAGTAGCGAGAAGAGCACAATAATGAATAGAGTAAGGTCGGGACGGGCCGCACTCGGCCCCGAGAGACGGCAGACCCCGGCAGGCATCCATTCATCCCCGCCCCATTCAGCATCCACTGTTATTCTTCAGGGTCAGCGACTGCTGCTGAAAGAAAAATACAGGCAGGCCGAGCAGTCAAGCATGAGCGATGCTGCTGACCTACAATTTGACTGTCATCATCAGCTAATGCTGTGAACACAGGACGGGGAGGGAGGAGAGCCGGGCACAGAGAGGCCTCATCTCCACACTGACATTAAACCAGGATTCAAATTCGATTGACCTCATCTATATTCAGTGGGAGAAGAGCACAAGAACCTGTTGCTGTTAAATGAGAGACGGGATGTTATCATTGTTTTATGGAGAAGTGAAGGATGTGATTCAACTCTGCAGGAATCAATAAGCCTAGAGAGAGCAGAGATGGGAGGTGGTTTGTTCTGTTTGCCTGGAGGGAAAGAGATGAGTGTGACTGAGTCAGAGCCGACACACTAACACTATAAGCATGACTAATTACTCACTGACACTCAGTGTGATTAATGCTGTCCATGGTGCTGAAGCTGCATGCCAACATCTTCAATGCTAATTGCACATGGCTGCCATTTCTAGTTTGTGTCAGAAAGTGACAGGACGTCAGAATATGATGATTCTGTCTATATTTACATTTGGTTTGAGTTAACGATTCGTAATCGCTCTTGTGAAGTTTTGGAAATTGTAGGTTGATTTGTTTTTCCACCTGAGCGAGTGTGGTGCAAACATTTCTAATCTGTGTAGACTCACTGGAGGGGATTACAGTCACTCTGATGTGAGTCAACACAACAGCTGCACTCTGTCAGCCCTCCCCTCTTCTTCCCCTCTCTCTCTCTCTCTCTCTCTCTCTCTCGCTCTCTCTTCCTCCTCTCATTTTCACCTTTTATCGTCCTTCCTCTTTCATGTCCGTCATGGGAAGTCTGAGCTACATATGACTGAAGTACAAATAAACGTACAAGTCTAATTATTTTAATTGTGTTCCAGATGGAGAACAGCTGCCTCCTCAGTGCCACCAACACAGCGTACATCAAGTCATGTCTGATGCCCAATGGAAACGGTGTTGCCACGGACGACATCCCCGTCTCATGTCCTGATGGACTGGCTGCTCTGCAGGACCCTCAGAAATCTGGATTCTTCCTCTGAAACCAGGAAGTGGCGGCGAGCAAGGAAGGTAGAGAAGGAGAAATTAATATTGATGAAAACCTTCTATCAGAAACATTTTTTTATCCGTTTTGATGTCCTAGAGTGATGCAGGTAAAAGACAAAGTGAGATTCAAGCATCATCCTCTCACTGAAGGTTTTTGTCTCCATGTTTGTTCCATCATTCCAACTATTCACGTCTTCTGAACGTAACCCTGATTGGACATTCACCTTTTAGCCCAAACTCTGTAAATACAGTGATAAAGTCCTGCAGAAAAATGAGGACAAAGAAGATACTCAAGCTAAATAGTTTTATGTCAAATTGAAATGAATGACTCCCTGTTTTGTGATTTGTCGTGAGATGGAAACAGTCTTTTCAAATGAGACACCATGTCTTGTTGAAGCTCGCTAAAAGTCCAGTCGGAGAAGGTGAGTCATTAAAAATAGCTAAAAGCAACAGTTTGGCAATAATCCCAGTAGTTGATGGTCACATGAGAAAAACAATTTTCTAGAATCACTGCTTCTTGCAGCTTTTCAGTGTATGCTGAGTTAGATTGTCGGCAGTGTTTGAATCCAAACCACCAAACTGGGGATTGAAACTCATTTGAAGCTTCTCTCTCTCAGTGTGTGTGACCATGCTGCTCTGGTCGGTGTATTTACTTCTCAACACGTCTGCTGGTAATATGTTCATCCTGACCTGACGCAGGAATGTGGACGTCCTGTAATCCGACTCTGTGTGTGAGGTGGAGACATGACACGTGAGATTTGGACACGACAACAGATGATTTAGTGTTTGTAGATGTTGTGCGTGCGTCCTGGTGCTTCACTTGTCAACAAAAACAGCATTTCATTCTTTGTATTGTTGAGATGAGATTTGAACAAAGTATAAAAGCAGAGGCAGCTGAACGGCTTTTATTTATCTCTGCTGCTTCTTCAGCTGTGACATCACATCATTTATTCTAATGCTGCATTTTAGCCTGTGTGAGGTTTACAATGATATTGTGCACTTACATGTATTTGACACTGATGATCAGAGAGGATCAGTGGCACTGAAATCCAACAGAATCATAGCATTTTAGTTTCCTGACCGGAGACAGTGTGAATATCTCCCGTTAATGCCTTGTCTGGGCGGCTGCGTCCCGTCAGACTCCCGCTTACTTTGATCCTGCAGTCGTGTCATGTGGGAAACACTGAGTGCACTTACATGCACACACTAATCCATTTAGGACCTACATGTAAATAATAGATCGCCACTGAAGGTGAAGGAGGAAGTGCATGTTACTATTTCTCAAGTTATGTTTTTTCTCTCATCACAAAATTATTATTGTTATTCAAATATCTGCACTCAAATGTAGGTGAGATTCATTTATTGTTATTATTATTATTATTGTTATTATTGTTATTTTCATATCTGGCCAGTTCATGGTGCATGTGTGGGAAAGGTATGTTTGATTGCTGAAGTTTCGTTCTTTAGATGAAAATGAGATATTTCAAATTTATTAAAGCCACCACTTCAATCGTAGAGAACCCACACATTAACACATTTGTGACTCACACTTTAGTGTTAAGTTATTTTCTGTTTTAGTGTTAAACAGTAAACCTAAACATTATGTTACCTGTAAGAATCATCAGCTGAACACAAAGCTGTAAACTAATGTTGCCTTCATGTCATATCAGATCAAGCTGCAATCTCATTTTGGACAATGTCATTTATGAATTCTTGATTGTTAATATTTGTGGACAGATTTGCATACACAAAATGTAAAATAAAGATTGTCTCCATAACGATTCCTGAAATCGAAGCGGCGGCATCTTGATTGCCTCCTAAACTAATGTAACTGTGATGTAGACAGGTGATTGACAATTAAAAGCTGCAGGTGTATTACCTGTATGTTCTTTTACTGTACAACATTAATCTGATATGACATGAATGTGGTTCCACTGGCACTGAAGAGACTTTAGTAGTAGGAGGTTCTCTCTCCGAGGACGGAGTGTGGATGATGGACTGGACAGCATTTAGACTCAAAACCAAATGAGAAACATGTGAACACACGTGTGTCTGTTGAATGTCTTGGGTAAAAACTATAAAGGTTTAAAATATGAAGCTTTTATTTCACTGCAAAAAGAAAATAGTTGCAATTGTTTTTGTTGATATTGACAAAATGCTTTTCCAGGTTTGCCTCCGTTGGTTTTTGTGTTTTGTGATTTTGTGTTTTTTACATTTTTTTATGAACTGAATTTTATTATAAAACAGATTATTTAAAACCAGCTGAGATCAAATGCTGTATAAGAGAGACATTTAAAAGGAGACAATCATTTCCCAGCAAAAAAAGAAAGAATGGTTGTGTGTATATACAATATCTGTTTGTTTTTTTATCAGCACTACATTAAATCCACTGCTCTTACAAACTTCTTCCAGCACTGAAAGTTGTCCTGTAAAGAAAAAAGCATTTTAAGAGTGTTGTTTGAATATTGTTCCCAGGAGTCGCGTGTTTTATCTTTATGTCATGTTTAAAGTCACTTTAGCTCAAAACAAAATGGTGCCATAACGGTGAACCCTGACTTACCATTGTTCAGTAAATGAATATATTTCAAATCACTTTCATCTGGAGTCCTGGAGTTCATCTCTCAGTGTCTTTATAGATTCAAAGTGAACTCATCGCTTTATATTTATCTAATTTTCTCAGAGTTGAGTCTGAACTTTGAAAAACCAAACTCCATTAGCTGTCCAATGTTTTTAAAGGCACATAGATTTATTTTGCTATTTTAATCACTGGAAGTCGTAGTTGTATGTAAACTGAACTTTAAAAAAATGCAGTTTGTCTTTGAGCCATGTGTTGGTATGTGATCTCAGATCCTCTAAATAAAGGATTTTGTCCAAACACCATCTCTGTTATTCTTTTTTGAAAACATGTTTACTGACATCCGCTGTCTTTACAGACCCTGTCATTCCTCACCTGCCCTCAAGGAGTCAGTGTAGCACCCACCCTTCCTCCATTCATCCATCCATCACCTGAGCTGCTCACCTGTTCCCTCAGCTGTTCCCCATCCCCCTCATCATCCCCTCAGGTAGAGTAGGCAGCTCTTTGCAGAACAGTTAGGTAAGAAATGAACTGGATTCAAATGATTTTCAGCTGATACAGGAAATGAATTTTAATTTAAAGCCAAATCATGGCAGCATGCTCATGCTGGTGTTTGTTAATGGGTCTGAACTGATCTTCAACCCTCAGGTAAGGCTGCAACGCACCTGGTCACATGGTTGAAATGCTCCATTCAAGTCAATTGTCTAATATATTTTAGTATCACACCTAAAGTGCTGACTGAATATACTTTTTAATGAAGCCAACAATAATTGAAATAGTTTGGCATCTGATTTTAGCTTTTTAAACTGATGAAACCTCACCACTGGACTGAAGTGACGCACGCCACAGACAACGTGAGGACGCTTTTAGCTGCTGTCACTGAAAACACACACAGCGCTGATGTCCATTTCCACCCCGCCATTCTTGTGCTTTTTGCACCAGAGAACGTGTGAACTCACACCCGGCGGAAAGCAAACAAACACACACTGATACCAGAGGTGATTCTCTGCAGACCCACCCACACAGCTGTTAGTGAGGTGGTATGGTGATTGATTGAAAAAAAAAAAAAAAGGAAAATATCTGACAGGGATAAAGGGGCTCTAAAGATTTTGGATTATTCTTCAGAAACTCGTGGAGAAGAGGTCAGAGAGGATTCACATTCTTTTATTTGTGCTTTGAACCTTTTAAGCTCCTTCGTCTTCATGTTGTCACGTTAGATTTATCACCTCCTATAATATTTTTTAAATCAAAGCTTGACCGATGCTCATCTGGATATCAGAGGGTCTAAAAACCCATATGCGTACAGTACCAGCTCTTGACGAGACTGGAGTGGACAGGAGAGAATTCATAATGGTGGTCTAATATTAAAATGAAGAAACGGCACAAGAAGCCAGAGAGCGGCTCCATATGAGGCCTCTCCTCCCGAGTGCGGAACACTGTCTGCTGCCCACTTTACATCTTTAATGACCCGGCCCGAATCATTTATGAGAGTTTTTCTTCTCCCGCAGTCTTCAGCCGGTTAACTTTGCCAGCTTGTGACGTGATCAATCATCCAAGCAAGATGTTGTGTGTCCCACTTTAGCTTCTGTGGGCCGCTGCGTCACACACCCGCTGCCACAGGCCGTCGGCACAGGCCCGCTGGGAGAGCTCAGACCTTGGCGAGGCCGATGAGCGAGAGTCATTGTTGTTGTGTTGGTTTACGGAGATAATTCAGCACATGACTAATGCTACTAGAAACCAAGAGGAGCAGGACTCACTGGATTGAGTGTGTTACTAATGGAGCTGGAGACAATCTGAGGTCGCATAGAGAGGAGAGCGGGTTGATCAATTCTACGAAGGAATACATCCCATTCTCTGCTCTCGTCTGAGTGGGATGGATAGATGAAAGGATGAATAGATGAATGGATGGATGTACAGTTAGGGTAGGTAGACCCCTGAAAATAACCCCAGAAACCTAACAGTGTGCGTGCTCCACATTCACTGCCCACACACACACACACACACACTGATCTATGTATTTGCTATTTAATACCTTGATCAAGGTGTGTGTGTGTGCACGAGCGTGCATGTGTGTGTGTGTGTGTGTGTGTGTGTGTGTGTGCCTGCCTCCTGCTGCATAGAAATGATATGAAATATTTAATGACCATCTATAACCACTCAGGCCTTTTCCCTGATGGAGAGTACGGACACTGAGCGAGTACAGAGCTGCTGACCTGTTTTTATACTGCTCAGGACCACTCACACACTCACACACACACACACACACACACACACACACACACGTACACGTAGATTTATAACATATATAACACAGAACATGCCACTAATTCAGGAACATAAATGGCATGACGATCCTTCTCTGATACATATGAAACCATTCGCTCTGCGTGTCTCAGCAGAAAAGTTAAAATGACAATAATCTGACAAACACTCGTCACTGGAGCTCTGATTGATCGTAAACGGATCAATATTTCCACTCAAGTCTATTTCTATTTGAATTTGTTTCCATCTTTTGGTCCATCTACACAACTCTAGCAGGAAACACTGATCTGTCTCCACACACAACACACACACACACACACACACACACACACACACACACACACACACACCACTATCTCCACCCATCGCCTGTCAATGTGTGTTACCATCGCTCGGACGAGCAGATCCTTCCTCTGCATCAAGGTAAAACACAGCCTGCAGCCGGTGGGTGGAAAAAGCTCTGCCAGAGGAAATGATAAATTATGGACAAGGACTTTATTTGTGGTCACACTTTAAAATAACAAAGTGTTTTACACACAATAAAACATGAATTAATAACGTGGTTACAGTGGTGTCTGACTGAGACTGAACCGGGCATTAATCTGCTCACCTGCAATCTGTCACTGTGATGATGATGATGATGATGATGATGATGTGGATGTGCACACACAGCGAAGACAAACCACCTGATAGTGTTAAATGTGCCACCATGGCTGTGTCTCTGCAGCCTGGTGGCACAGTAACAGCCGAGGGGATGCAGTGGATGCTGCCATAAAGATTTAAACACAGAGCTGACGGTCGGTGTTAACATCCAGGCTTTTAGAAAGGACACACACAACCTCCACTTTCACCTCCACCTCCACCTTGACATGTTCTAACTATTTATGAATATCACACATCTATGTACCTTAATATTACATATCAATGTCTGACCTACTTATTTTGACGTGAAATTTTCTTTTTTAATTGATTTGCTTCAGCATATGTAGAATATATGTAAAAAAAAAATAAAAAATTGGCAATATAGTTTAGGATCAGTCCTTTAATATTCTAATATTTGAATTAATTCAATGTTTAAAGAATGTGAGGAAATACCTTTTTTTTGCCTTTTTGCAGCGATGGTTGTGGCTGTTAAAACTGGTATTTGTTTTTACAGAAAAGGTCACACACAATGCAGTGGGGTTGTTCAGAGGTCATGCAGTTTACTGACTTCCTGATATGGTGCAGCTAAAAATCACGTCCGACCAATCAGACAAATAAGAAGTTCATGTATAATCAGTCCTCTGTCAAAATCAGCTTTTGATTTTACTACATGAATAAATAAGCTTCCCTGTTCCCCCGAGTTAATGGTAAATTAATATGATAATAGAACACTGGGTATTTGATGATTAACTGTCAATCAAAATGGATCAAATCCTCCTTGTTAGCTGGAAGAGATCAGACTTGATTCTAGTTTCTTTACTAAAATCCCTTTCAGAAGTTGCAGGTGGTCGAAAGTCACGGTGCAGCTGAAAGGTCACAAACCCTTCAGAGGATATGTGTGTGTGTGTGTGTGTGTGTGTGTGTGTGTGTGTGTGTGTGTGTGAGTATTTATGTGTGTGTACATCTGCGGGATGCTGTAGTTTAATGTCCTGACCTTTTACTGAGAGCAGCCCGCAGGCTTCGACCTCAGCGTGATGCTCAGGTCAAACCTCCATAGAGTTCCTGTGAGGACCAGAACTTTGACTGGCAGCCCAGGGACACACCCTCCAAACTTTGACATCCAACTCTACAACTCACTATTTTAACAAAGAAAAAATCTTTTTTCCATCTCTTAAAGACTGTAAATAAAGATTTTTATATATATACATATTTAACACCATTTGGAGTCAGAATCGGTAGCGTCACAATTGTTGGGTGGAGTCACAGTAACAACATTCTGGGCTTAGCTGTCAATCAACCCTGTTTTTAAAGCATCACTCAATAAATCCCTGAATAAAGGGATTATAATTGCTTTTATTAGTTTACCTTTATCCTTTTATTTAGTTGAAAAAATAGCATTGCAAACAAACTTGTTTGTTGAACCCTGAATAACTCAACAAATTGTTTGTTTACATAGTTTACATCCTAATGTAAACGTGTCACCACGTAAACAAGCTCTCTGTTTACTTTCTGTTGTGATTGTGTTTGACATGAAAATGTGTCCCTGCATTTTCTCTGGTGGCGACGCTCCACTGAGCACCTTCACCCAGAGGGTTTGACCTTTAACCCCAACCTTCACGCTCTCTCTCTCTCTCACACACACACGCACACCACCCAGTCCATGTCAATATGGTGAAACAGGTTGGATCAGCGCGTTTGTTTTGTCAACCCCAGCAGCTGAGGTGGGTGGATTGGTCATGAAATATTCATGCCACAAGCTGAAAGACAACTGCTCCCTTCAGACGTCTGACTGTCCCAAACATGTTTCACCTGCTAGTTCACTTGGTGCAAACATCACTCTCCTTTATTTTCACATTTGAATTTTGAACTTTAAATTCTTAAACATCTTTTTCTCACTTGTTTCCTACTTGATGGTGATTTATTTGTTTCCTTGATGTCACGACCTGATTAATTCTCCTTTATTTTTCCTTTTTCCTTTTCTTGAACCCTCTGTTTTATCTTTTCTAGGTCAAGGTCTCTCTCTCTCTCTCTATCTCGCTGTCTCTCTCTCTCTATCACAGACACACACACACACACTCAGTATTCCTGGCAGCTCAGTGTGTGTTAGCCCCTTGAGATGTCAGAGCTTTTAGGTCAGGCATATTCAAACCAGCAGCATGACGCTGAAAAGGCACCACGTTGACTCATCAACCACACAGGACTTAATTAAGTACTTGCAGTAGTGGTTGTACTCGAGTACTGGTGGATTTAACCAGTCACACTCATGTAAATATTTATGCATGAATCAAAACCTCTCTGACCTTTTCCTCTGGATGACTGTGCAGAGAGGATGCAGAGGAGGAAGACGAAGAGGGAGAAAGAGAGAAATGGCCGATGAAGATGAGGAGGAGGAGAAGGAAAAGATGAGATGCAAAGGAAACCGAAGAGGAAGGAGACGCAGAGCAAGTGAGTGTTGGTTTGGAGGTCACAGCCTCCCCCCTGTTGGTCTGATTGATCCACCCTGACAACCAGAGACCACTGGAGACTCTCTCTGCAGTGTGTGTGTGTGTGTGTGTGTGTGTGTGTGTGTGTGTGTGTGTGTGTGTGTGTGTGTGTGTGTGTCAGAGAGAGGGACAGTGAGAGAGAATACACACTTTAACAACTCACACACTTATTTTCCCAGTTGGCCATGGGGGTGTTTTCTCTGTCAACCATGACTTTAGAAGCTCCTTAACACACAAACACACACACACACACACACACACAGGTTGAAGGTCACAGGAAATCCTTCACATCGGCAGGTTTCACATACATCAGAGTGTGGAAGGTCACAGGTCAGCAGTAATAGCAATTGTCCTGTAAGTAGTATGTAGTAGTAGTATGGCGGTGTAGAAGTAATAACAGTAGGGCTTGTAGTGTATGTAGTACTCACACTGGTTGTATACTGTATGTAGTACTCACACTGGTTGTATACTGTATGTAGTACTCACACTGATTGCGAATAAATGTTTATGCCAAAAGTAAACCCAAATAGTGTCAGTTGCCCCCTTGTGGCTGGCTGCAGTATAGATACTCCATGCTCGTAAAGGGAACATTAAATGAACTTAATGTCAAAGCTCACACATATATCGTTCATTGAATGTACAGTTAGTCAAAGCTATTTAAACATTATTAGTACTATGAATAATAGATATATTAAAATGATTGGTTATATTTAAAAATGCACATAAAGCCATGTTAACACCGTGTTTACATGTTCATGCAGTATATTCACAGCAGCTGCTCGTTCATTAAAGGTCTCATATTGAGCTCATGTGTGTTGACACCAGCAGTCAGTGTCAGATCTTGGGACCTGATCGAGGACTTGACAGCGGCAGGGTCAATCTGCCGTGGTTGTCTAGCTCTTTATGGGTTTGACCTCTGTGATCTCTAAGAGTCTCTTCCTGTCTGTGACCTATAGACGGCACTGTAGCAGTCATCAGCACCACTCACTAACACACACACACACACAGTGCTGCTGCATAGGGAAGCTTCAACTTGAAATGAATGAAATGTGACTTTAAAGGTGGTAATTGTTTGGTAATGTTTTTGTAATATTTGTAATACATGAGAAAAATGACTGAAATGTTACACACTGCACCTTTAATGGAGTGAAGTTTGAACGAGATGACTGACAGCTGATGGTCATCGAATCAGCTTCTGTTTATCAGTGTTACTAATGGTACTTTAACTTATTAATACACACACACACACACACGACCTGAGATTTAAATAACTGAATTCTACAATGAAAAAAACTAACCTATAAAATATTTTTAGTTTTAATCATTTCTTATTTTTCTCTGTATGCTTATACTGTTCCTTTTATTTTTACATTTGTTTATTTATTCACAATGTTAATGAGCGCACTGCAAATACTACCTCTACTGCTGCTGTGTCCTCCCCATACCTGTAATTCTCTTGTCAAACAGGCCTGTTTCTCCCCCTGCTGTTTGAACACTGCACCTGCAAGACAAGGCATCACCAGTCACAGAGCAGACGGGTCAGACATACTCATAGGTGTGCCTTTTATTGACATTTGAATCAGAAGAATTGAATTACTGAGTTAATTTATTCATATCAGTGAAATTGACTTTCAGTTATTACACTTGAATGTAACCTCTAAACAGGCCCCATATGTGAAAGTTACCATAACATTGTTAAGTTTATTTCATTTTTTAAAGAAAAACTAAATAGTTTTTTTTTTGTGTGTGTGTCTGTTGACATTCTCTGGTCATGTATATTCTGTGTATAACGGAGAGTGAGTGACTGTAAAGTAACACCCACTCATCCTATATCTCTGCCACATTAAGCACTATCATGTTGTGTAATGATCATCTGAGCCACTGCAAATCTACTGAAAGTCATTTTAATCCAGAGTATGAAAAAACAAAGAAAGCAGTAATAAGTAACCTGAGCGCGCTGAATGAAGACTTTAATGTTCCCTCAGCAGCAGCAGCAGAACATGGAGGTAATCCTCATCCACAGGGATTAACGATTAGTGTCTTGGTTGAGACTGGAGCAGCTTTCATGTGCTTCACTGTCAGAGTTTCTGTCTAATCCCTCTGCTCTCTGATGGAGTGATGGGCCCATCACTCACCCGCTGCCCTCAGCTGGACACATGTGACGGTGCAGGGACCACCAGCAGGATTACACATGCTCTTCACAGACCAAACAGCAGCGTCACATGTGTGTTCTTCATAGAAACATCATATATTTATTTGTAAATGCAGATGGCCGACATGGTAGATCTCAAAAGTAGAGCCTAAGTGTCTCATTTGCCCCCTGGTGGCTGACTGGATCCTCCAGATGAGCAGACAGGACATGTACTAAACGGGAAAAGTGGGTATAGGTCCTCCATTGGAAGTCAAAACAAACTGGATAAATCTCTACACTCGTCACTTTGTTTTCAAACAAATCTCAAACACCTCATGCTAACTCCGTAGAACGGACATTATGAATATGTTCTGTGTAAAGCAGGGCTCTGTTGACACTGGAAACTCCAGCCACAATCAAGTAAAGTGTGCGGGTGGGATGTAACCCAAGTCGTTTCCAGCTGCGGCACAATTATCCAGGTCAAGTCAAAAGGCCGCTCTGAAACAGGAGCCAGGCTGACACATAATATGTGTGAGAGGAAATGCTACTGCACCTCCACCACCACCACCACCACCACTGTCTGCAGCCAGGACCCGAACCTCCTGTGGCTCCAGGCTTTGAAAGAAGCCATACAAACGTAGAGAAACACAAACAGGTGACCGACGCAGGAGGTTCCACAGAGAGTAGGTTCCCTCTGCGAGCTCACGAGTAAACTCGGAGGTGAACAGTGGCATTTGTGAGTCAGCTGGAATCAGAGCAGGATGTGGGTCAAAGACGTTGAGGAAAACACTGCTGTAAACCTCCAATGCCTCAATTAATGGAGGGGCGGCAGTGGCAGAGTGTTTTATCTGTGCGGGGGATTTGGAGTATTAGTGTAATCTTCCATCCTGTGACCAACAGGTCTGCAACGCATCTATCCAACACATCCCTGCCTCGTCCTGCACAGGAGGCTCAGTCATGGCACATCTGGGCTCATCTAGCTCTTTACACATGTCTGTCACATCTGCAGCTTCTCACATTACATCCTCTCACGCTGTCGTTTCTAAGATTGTATGCACATTTAAACTTTCTTTGTCGGCTAAATCGATTAACTTCATCCATCATCTTCCTCTCATTAAACATGTAAATGAAATGATTGGACCTTTATCCAGCGTAATCCCCAGGAAGTCACAAGGCACCTACACATCCTGACCTTTGACCCTACTCTGATTTCTCATCAAAGATGTCAAATCGAGGAATTACAGACATCGAATCATTCGTGTTTAATTTTGAGATTAAAAGTGATTAAAATATTGAATAGGTTTATAAATAAATGTGGGTATCAGTATCTCTTCACACACAGGTATTTTAGATTGTATGGGAACTACTTTTATTGTACTTTTATTTTGTATTTTAAATGAAATACGAATCCCGATCAGAACAATGGGATGCAGGGGAGAAACTTGATTTGATATAAAAGTCTAAAAATAAACATGAGCAGAACTTTCAGATAAACACTCTGCCTGCAATCAATCAAATCTGCCCAGACCTTCTAATTCTCCGTCCTGTGGCCCAGTTTATCTCTTAAACCTCCGCTCGCCTCTCATCACCCCCTCCCACTGCCCCAGCTCAGCCACAGCAGCAGCAGCAGCAGCAGCAGCCGAGTGGTGAATAATTGACAACCCTCCCTCCTCCTCCTCCTCCTCCTCCTCCTCCTCGCCGCCTCTCTGTGTCTCTTTCCATCACTCCGTTTTTGTGGTGTCGCTCGGCGGCTTCTGCGGGCGCTGACAGCCCGCCCTCCCCCGCGACCGTCATGTCCATTTTCCATCTGCCGCCGCCAACGCGTTGACGACCATCAGCAGGTCAAAGAGAAGCGGGAGCTCCAGCAACAGGTGAGAACAACACTGGACCTGCAGAGTGTGAAAAGCTTTCAGCCTCTCTTTAGTTTGAGAGAATTGAAAACAGAGATCCACATCAGGCCATTATTTGAATATTCTCAAGTGTTTTAGAGACTGTGGTTTTAGTTTGGTCTGTAATGTCGTTTGATCTCTCTGGTGGTTCTCAGGAACCTGTCGGAGTCATGAAGGAGTTGGTGTTCCTCCTACTCCTGGTGACCGAGGGGTGGTGCAGGACTCGCAGCAGCTGGTGTGAGCTGGGCTGCGACTGTCGAGGAGACCTCAAGTTCACCATCTGCTCTCGGGCCCTTTTCACTCAGCTGCCCGGCAGAGTGGCCCCCAGCACGGAGCTCCTGGACCTGTCCGACAACCACATCACAGTCATACCGGAGCGCTCCTTCAGCAAGAACCGCAAGCTCCGCGTCCTCCTGCTGCAGAACAACAACATCAGTGTGGTGGAGGACGGAGCCTTCTCTCAGCTGGAGTTCCTACAGAAACTGGACCTGAGCTGGAACCGGATCTCCGTCCTGACCGAGGGCTTCTCTTTGGGTCTGGCTTCTCTGCGGGAGCTGCAGCTCACTCACAACCGCCTCACAGGCCTGGACAGTGTGAGCTTCCTGCACCTGGACGGCCTCCAGAGGTTAAACCTGACCAGCAACTCCATCCGCACCATCCAGGTGAGGTCCTTCTCCTCCATGAGCTCTCTGAGGCAGCTCCACCTGGAGGACAACCAGCTGACGTCTCTGCGCAGCGGCATCTTCTCCATGCTGCGCTCCCTGGAGGTCCTCAACCTGGCCGGGAACCACATCAACGAGATGGACAATTCCGTCTTCAAGCCGCTGGTTAGCATGACTCTGCTCAACCTGGCCGATAACCGGCTGCCCATGCTCTTCTTCAAGACCTTCCTGAGCATCCACACCTACAGCACCCACATCCTGCTGGAGGGGAACCCCTGGCACTGCGACTGTGACCTGCAGAGACTCTTCAGGAAGCTGCGCAGCATCCAGAGGCTCTTCCTGGACGACTACTACAACCTGACCTGCGAGACGCCACCCGTCCTGCATGACTACCGCCTGATGGAAGTGGACACGGAGCTGTGCATCGCCGAGACGGTCACCGTCCTCATCATCACCGTCACCGTGGTGATCACGGTGCTGGCAGCCATGCTGATGGGCGAGAGGAAAAGGAAGAAGAAGAAGAAGGGGAAGCACTGGACGCAGCAGGGGGAGCTTTCGGACGAGTCGGACTATTGAAGCACGTTGTCCGGTCGGGTCCTCGCCGTGTCTCTGTCCTTTGTTGTCACGGCGACGTTGTTCAAATCCCTCGGGAACATCTGGAAATGTCTGGAGAGAGAGTTTGGATCGTGCAGTCGAGGATTTCACATCTGCTTTGCACCAGAGGCTGAGAAGAGTTTTTTTTTATTCCACATCTGCCGCTCAATACAAACACTCGTCTTTTATGGAACTGCATCATGTTTATTTGAGCCTCTCTCCTCTGACCATAAAAATGTTTATTTTATCATAAAACCTTTGAAGAGTAGTATAATTTTGTATATGAATGGATGTAATGAAGTGGCTGTGTTTTAATGTTCATGTCCCTGATGTGACTCCTCATGTGGAAAAACATTAAATGGGATGTTGTGATGTTTTATTTGTATGGTGTGTGATTTTAACACATCAGCACAGAGGCTCATTTTCACCACTTTGCCCCACAGCTGTTTACAACACTGTCTCCAGCGCCCTCTGCTGTTTAAAGAGTTTAACTGCACTGAAAACATGCATGGCTTTGTCCTGGAGCAGCAGATGGGTGGGGTATGTCTCAAATGTCTTTATGACGCTTTCCAGGAAGCTGCATTGTTATTTTACACACTCTGATAAAACAGGAATCATTTCATTTCAAACCTCTTTTATTTGATACTTATTTTAAAGGTAGTATGTAAGATTTTGGTCATTTTTGTCACCCTATTTTCTAACCCTAACCCTTAACTTCAAGTCCTACATAAATAAGGTGATAAAGTCTAGGGGTGGACAATACTGGGAATTTTGGTATCCATCTGATACCATGTAAATACTGGGCTAGAATCGCCCATACCGATATCAATACTTTAGTACTTTTCACTTGAAATGTCATGATCATTGAATAATTTTGTGATTTTGCCTTTAGTTAGTTGATTATTATGATAAAACACAGGACTTATTAATAAAAAATGATTCTATTATATTCAGCCATATTCATATTTCAGGGTTGAGGTATATATCTTCACTTATAAGTGTATATGTTTCAGTTCCAGTAAAGCCATTAAGATTTTTTTCAACTTGCTGGATTAGTAACAGTGTAATCAGTCTGCTCAAATAGCCTCTCTGACCACCAATGACTCTGTGAAAAACATCACTTCATGCTGGAGATGACCTGGATGCTCTGCTTTGGGTTTGGGGGTCTCCCCCCTCCTCCTCCTTCCTCAGTTGTTTTGCAGCTGGGAGTTCTCTGGAGGGCGAGCTGCTTTAATGTGTTTGTGTAAGTCGGTGGTGTTACCACAGTGGCGAATGGCTTTCTTGTACACATCACGTGTGGCAGTGTCCCTATCAGCTACAGTGAATAAAGTCCACACAGCGCTTCTTTCTCGGGCTGCTCTCAATGCTCTCTCTGTCTCCCATTTCTCCCACAGGGGGGGGGAGGGGCAAAGTGTGCTTG
This sequence comes from Chascanopsetta lugubris, assembly GCA_016785325.1. Taxonomy (NCBI): domain Eukaryota; kingdom Metazoa; phylum Chordata; class Actinopteri; order Pleuronectiformes; family Bothidae; genus Chascanopsetta; species Chascanopsetta lugubris. Next base: position 26,152 of record JAFBJT010008651.1, on the reverse strand, counting down.
AGTGAACAGAGAGAGAGAGAGAGAGAGAGGTGCACTGTTTGCACAACAGACCTGGAGAGACGCTGCGTTTGCATGAACTCTGAGGAAATTCGAGAAATTTGCGGGACGTATAGAAGAGAAACTGCAACAAAAGTATTGATCTTTTCACGCTAATATCGATCCTATTCCAATACTCACCTTGGTATCAATACTATAGATATTTGGACCATTACGCCCACCCCTAAAAGACATTATTGTTCCACCTTTGAACATTGCTAAAGTACGAGCATTTATCGATCAAAAAGATGCTGAAAAACGAATACATGCCGTCATCTCAAGCAGACTTGATGACTGTGATGCACTTTTTACTGGCCTCTCCAAAAGTACCACAGAGAGACTTTAATTTATTCAAGTTGCTGACCAGAACCAGGAAGTGAGAGCACATTAGTCCAGTTTTAGCTGCACTACATTGGCTTCCTGTAACATCTCGAATTGACTCATTGTATACAAAGCACTTCATGGGCGAGGACCAAATGACATCACCAACTCC